>JAPYYZ010002226.1:0-21313 GCA_030522705.1 Eretmocerus eremicus | reverse complement strand
TTGTTAAGCATTCAATATTCTAACCTAAAAATGCCACATTCAAATGCAATTCTGGTGTTCTCACGGTGAGGAATCACAATTGCCCTGTGCTCGCACGACTATTTCGGGTGCGTAGGACTTAGTTACCTCGCTTTGCTCGGGAACTAACTACCACTGCTCCCGAAACAGGCGTACGTGCCCAAGACTATAAAATTTTCTTCCTTCCATTGACTATGAGGATCATTAAGAACCCGAAAAGAATGATAATAAAATCGTCAATATCCAACCAAAATTTGTGGGAAAGAAATGAACTAATTTCAATTCAAAATCCTCTTTTCTTGGTTACGTTACATCAATTTGAGCAATGCGAGGACGATGCAGAAGGTAAAAATCCATAGGTTACTCCATTTGATTGAGAAACAATACATCCTATATTTTGGGTGATTTTCAAAATAGAATAATCCTTACATTCAGGCAAATCTATCGCCTATGGCTTGATGGATTGTTAAAAACTGCAACAGCACAATTCATTGAATAATAAACATAATCTTCGTCAAACTTTGAAAGAGACAACATTCCATAAAATATTTGAGGAAAAACAAACAATAAGAATTAGAATTAGTTCATTCGGCAGGAGGAATTATGCCCTGTCCGCTAATGTCAGAGATTGTACAATTATTGAGTATGATTGATTTGTAGGATCCATTAATTGTCACAGTACAATTGTTGAATACAATCGACTTTTCATCTTCATGGGTAAAACCCTCAGCATATAATTGAGGTTATACACAACAAAAGACAAACGATGCAGAATGAGATTGCCTGCTGCGGTGGCTCGCTCTGCTTGGCCCACCGCAGCATGCGATGTAGTTTTCTACAATAAGTATTTGAATGGATCAAATTTGTAATTTTTCAAAAATAAGTCGGATTTGGGATTTGGGTCACACGATGCTATAAAATAGTGTACGATACTCGAGACCCAAGAGCCTGGTTATTACACGGCGTGATTAGCACCCTCGCGCAAGCGCTCGGGCGCTAACTTCACGCCGTTTAATAATCGGGCTCTTAGGTCCCTCGTATCGTAATATACTATTTTGAGAGATGGCAGTGTAAACTGGTAGTCACTGTTGATTGCACCCTTGCACCGAAAGTAATAATTCCCTAATCGGTAATGAAGATTTGACAAAACTGGATACAAAGTTTCGTTTGCAGATTTACCTCTGAGGCTAAAAGATTAGCCGCTTAGGGATCAGGATTCTGTGCATTAGGTACTGAAACATCTATTTCTGGCCTTTTTGCAACCATTCTTGATCCTCGTCTTGCTCTTCCAGAAACTTGTCAAGACCCGATCTACATTTATGATTCTAACATAACAAAAAGATTCCATCAACTCTGTCCATTCTGTAGACTCGCCGTCGTTGAAGTATACTTTCTTGAGTCTAGACAATATACGTCAGCCGGATGCAGATTATGAACCTTTGTGTAAACTTTAAGGTTCTATCCAATGTATTCGCCAAAATGCTTGCTCTTCAACCTGGACCATTGAAAGAGTCATTCGTGTAGAGGGCCAGGCACATGGATCATGGATTCCCACCAAACTTTGGAAATCATCTTGTTTGGTCAGAAATCAAGATGTACCAAAGGGTTTAGTCTCATGAGCCTTCTGCTCCTAGATATAGATATGGACATTAGCATTGCGCGTATATCAGCATATGCAACTCTTTAACATGAGTCCATATGGACAATGCTAATGTGTTGCTCTATCTTGGTATCAGAGCCCTTTTATGGGACTAAACCCTTTGGGCTATCCTTATAACTCACCGAAACATAGATGATTCCCAAAGTTTTGAGCAGATCCTTGAGCCGCAAGGTTCGTACTTTTCTTATCAGTACATGGCAAACCCTGATATTCTTATATGATTAGTAGTCCTGGAAGAGAAAATCCGACCAAAAGTCCAACTATTAGTCTTTCCCCGGGATCAGTAACTTTGGTATTCAAAATTTGATGACGATAAGTGACACTGGGTGTAATTCCGAAGATGAAAGTATAGTCAGAAGTCATTTCAAAAATCATCAGTGAAAATTCATAGAGCTGTGTCTGTATTCTACTCGTTTCAGCTAATATTATTTGCTTCGCTTTTATGCTGAGCAACACAATCGACTGAATCTCAAATCTGAATGCAAAATCCATAAACAAGCTGATATTAGAAGTAATGGAACCAAAATATCTAGCTGCTAAAATTAGCCAGTCAACTCAGACCTATCATGCCATAGAGATATTATTGATCCGCAACATCTCATCTGCCAGATTTCTATGGGTCCCGCCTAATAATAAACCACAGAGAACTCAAGACGAGAAACGAAGATAACCAGCCCAGTTGATCTCGAAATGTGTCTGAATGCGTCCGAGCAAATGCTGCAGAGGAAAGCTTATTTACAACAGAGTCCATTCAGCATAGTGTGCGCCGGTACATTTGATAGTGACTAAAGTCAGATTCAAGTTGAAAGCTCGCGACCAGATAGAGAGGTGCTCTATTCGTACACTCGTGACTATATACATCCATACGTCTATATCTAGTTCACACCGAGAGGCTGTATACAACCTCTACGTGATGGAGTGCGCGCATGCTGCAGAGCTTATATTATATTCGCCAAAACTGACGTTCTCTCCTATGGCTCTCCTTATTCTCTCCGCGATACAGACGCGTCAAGCTGCTGCGGTTCAATTTGCATAACAGGCTTCCAGTATTTGTTATCCACATGTGTGTTCCACGATACATTTGCCGCAAGTGTGTGAAGCAATAAGATGTCGCGATCGCGAGCTCTGTGCCGTATACGATGGAACGAGTCTAGATCTTCCTTCGCTCCTTTTTGCTCTTCTTCCATCTCTTCTTCTTCTTCTTCGTTACGGTATTCTGCGAGGACTCCTCGATTCGAGGACGTTGGAGGATAGAACCATCTACATGGAGAGCCTCTGTATCGAGGGCTTGAAGAATTTTCGCGGGTGAATTTTGAGAGCGACTCCTTTCGCGAGGGGTGATATGTCGAGATATTTCGGCGAGGGTGAGATAGATAGACGCAGAGAGAGAAAATTTTACGAGGGGCATATACGGTATGTGTATCGAGCTGGAATTACAGGGTATGGGGTTGCAGACGCTCCAGCATGACATCTATCTATGATAGACAGAAGTTGTGTGTGTATCGGCGCATCAGTGTTTGCGTGTTGCGCGACGATTCGATACCGTACATGATGGGCGGGACGAAAATTGAGTCGATTTACTTTACGATAGTGCCCTAAAAATATGCAAAAAGTTAGCTAAAAAGAGTTCAGCTATGTTGCAATTTTGAAATTCAAATTGAGGTTCAAAAATTCGACCTTGGACAGGCCTATAAAAATCATCTCATTCATGCAAGATTTATTGTGCGATTCTCCTCGTAATCGTACGCGTATCGATGAGTCCGAGTTTTATCTCATCCATACACGTGCGAAAGCGAATTCATATATATTTTACATGCAAATTGGTGCTTGTTCTATAGTCATGTACAAATTGACCGCTATCGCTACGTAGCGCGAGAACGTTCATTCATTCGGCGGGGAAATGGATGGATGGATGGACGTCTCAAAAAATATTTGCTCTCGGACCGTTGTGCGGCATAGACATTTTGTACGGCTCGCGTTATTACATCGGAAACTCGATTCGCGCAGCGATTTCAAGATGGATTGAGCGAGTCTTCTTCCGAAAATCGAATATTCATTTTCTCGCGAAATGGATTGGCTGATGGATATTGCGAGCGAGTCGAGGATCGAGTTACGTCGAGACTCTCTGTGGATGGTATGAAAATATGCTCGGATCAATTTTCAATATTTGCCGGATACACGATTCGATAGAATACGTTCGCGGAAAAATATTTACCATGTATGTAATAGATTTGAGGAAACAACTATTATTGACATTCACGGTGAGTATTATTGTATCATCAAATAGAAATGTTATTCTAGAGGGATAACTTTTTTCTAGAGCATATTTAGATGTTCAGTAATGTAAAGTACCTTGAAGATTATTATCCACTATACATACCGTGGAATATTCGTGATAATTGTCTGAGTCGTGGAGAATTTATCGTGATCCTCTTTTGCTTGAAGCTCCTCGTAGAAAATTGCAATTAAACGAATCTATTTGATTCTTAAGAATTGTTTTCATAATTAGAAGCCTCCACATAAAGCGATATAGCTTTATTTCAGACTTTAGAAAAATAATATTGGTCTTTTGGAAGCTATTTATATTCGTAATCATTCTCCAAAAAATTCTTCTAAGATCATGTGGATGGGCTGCTCTTGCGAATTTTTTGGGTGTATGAAAATTGACAGGAATAACTTTCACGGAACAAACTCAATTTGGTGGAAGTGAGAAATGGACTTATACCGTCTTGGTCCAAATTTACTCATCTATAATTTCATGACCTGATGTCTCTCATCTCATTTTCAAACAAGTAAAATTCGTTATAACTCGGAAAGCTCGTACTCTCGAAATTTGAATCTTTCGATACACTGACCTTACAAATTGGAATTTTTCACGATTCATGAGACTCTCGCCAGATGATCAAATTTAATGTTCACTCCCAAACAACCTGAACTGTCCTAGCCGTGACGGTCAGCTACGGTTCGAGATCTTCTGTCTTACTCGTACTTATAGGTTAGGATACGAGTGTGAGTGAGACAGAAGATCTCGAACCGTCACTGACCGTCATTTCTAGGACAGTTCAGCTTGTTCGGGAGTGTTCATCCAATACTTTCGGACAAATAAAAGTATTTTCCTTTTTTGCGCGAAGTCCTGTCACAATCGTCCAAACGGAAACAAGCATCCGCAACCGTTCACGATCACGGTCGTATCTTTTTATACCTCGAGATGGAAAAAATGAAAATGGACATGATGATGGGAGTGGGGTCGCGTGCTTGTGCAAGTATAGTGTATAATATTCATATTATGGTGACTTGGAAAATCTCAGTGTGTCTAATACTCAAGGTGATGTGCGCGTGTGTATGTACAGGTCGTACAGTGATAAAGAGAGAGACATAGTGATATAGAGTGGTTCAAGAGTGGCGAGGAGGTTATGTGCAAAGGGGTATAGGAGGTATGCGGTGGCGTCGGTGGCGTCTATTCACGTCCCACAGTCTGCGAGAGTGGATGGGCCAAAGAGCCGTCGGAGTCGGGATACATTATAGGGATGAGGAGAGGCAGACTCGGGGTGAATAACCCCACCGCCGAGGCTGCACGAAAAGAAGGAGCCGGGCTCACATGGTGCCGAGGGTTGGCTGGAGAGGCATGTGGGGGGGGGGGGGTAGATAGCTGGCACGCCAAGGAGGTGGTCTGGGTGCATATCGCTCCTCGCTAAAAGCTGAGCTCGCGTGAGTTTTAGCCAATCATCCACAGGTGCTTGATCAGTGAGATTCATATATATATACATAATATATATATGCACGGCCGGCTTTGTCGTGATGGCGAGCCATGGAGCTAACCTCCATTAAGTGATTGTAATAAATATAACAGGCCCTCGCTCGTTCCTATTTTTTTTTTTCATTTTTTTCTCTCTTGATCTTATACTAATATATACACGTGATCATATCATGTATATATTTATAGCTGAGAGTCGAGCTGAGGTAAGCTGGTGTTTTTGCTGCAGCTGCGCTGAGTGGTGCGGTCATCAGTCATTTTGGGAGGTCTCTTACCAGGTGGGATTCCGGACTGGTAAAGGTGACGACGGTGCCGTGCAGTCGCCGAAAGTTGAGCGAAGCTGACGATGAGGCCTGCTCAGTTCGACGATCCGACATAAGCGTAACACAGTCTCGTTTAGATCAGCAACTAGCGCCCTCTACATCTCTCCTTACGCTTCTTTTCCTTTATCATCACACGATCCACGCAAACTTTCACTCGTAAGCCATAGTCCGTGAGCATCATACACTCTGTGCGCCTCTCGCTCTCTTCGCATCTTTTCTAAATCTTTTTTCTAGGTTATGTGCGATCGCTACGCTATTTCGTGTACAAGTGTCAGCGAGTGTGTCAGCCCCATCATACAATGTGCAGCTTATATTGGCTAGTCCAGAATGTCTCGCGCGGATCTGTGCTTTCGGGGTAGACCGCGTTCAACCTAATTTTAAGGTTATGGGTTGAGGAAGATGGCGCCACTGCGGGCAGACGTGCGCTCTACCTGCTGTCTGAACAATCGAGGAGTGAAATCGCCCTTGTCTGTTGGCTCAAAATATTGTGCTTACTCTTGATGGAGAGGAACGTTTTCCCGCGAGATTTTCACTCACGCATCGTAGGATCGCGAACACGTCAAAAAGGCTACGAGCGCTCCACCCGGCTGAATGAGAGCCAGAGCTAGCTCACTCTCAGGCTTCTCGTTTTTCCTCTTTCGCAGCTTCAACGTGCCATCTGAATATCATCGTAGTGAGCAAGTGGGTCAAACGGATTCCCTCGAGCAGCGAACGCGAGCATGCTTCTTTTTTTTTCTGTACGCGTCTTTGAGAGCTAGCTTGAAGTTCATAACGGGGTGAGTCCTCGCGCGCGTCGTGCTTTTACTGCGTTGCGTAGCTCGCGAGTATCGTGCATGCTTGTACATGAAACTTAAGGTCAAGTGGTGGATTTTACTCGAGTATAGTTGGATTATTCGCGGAATTGAATGAATGAGGTAGGCGTTGCCAGCGAACTTTTGTTCTAGGAAGGCCAAGTTCGTCGATTTCAATGATGCCTAGGTTATGATGCCTCGATCGACGAAGATGTGAGAGAAAAAGAAGATGTAAAAATGTTGTATAAAATGATCAAGCCTTGAGATTTTCGAATCATTTGGAGCAAGAATGAAGAATTCAAACCGAAAGTGAAATAAATTTGTTGTTTTTTTTGGCTCCATACGATTGAGGGTTCAATCACACTTATTCCACTGCCGTGATTCAATTTCGTTGTCTTTTTAGGATGTTTTTGTTGATATACGTGCAGTTATAATAGTTTTGATGGAATGTCAAACGGTGCTCCACCAATACGCAAATAAATTTCGGACGCGCGTATAAACGCTTTATTCGATCTCGGAGCGATGCACGACGGTTGGCTCGTTCAGCCACAAATGGAGCTTTAAGCGTCGCTCCCGGGAGAGCAAAATCGAGGCGCGTCGCAGTGACGGACGGGGGCCGAGCTCCTGAGTACCCTCGCACGTATACGTATACAGTTCTGCGACAGAGAGTCGACTCTTACCGCCCGGGAAGCCTCGTCGTCTTCCTCGTCGTTATACCACTGCAGTCGCATTGACCCCCCAGCGCTTCTTAATTAAGACGCTTCTTGGAAATTTCTCCTTTTGTTCCTTTAATTAACCCCGCTGTCGACGAATTCTCTCTCCCTCTCTCTTTCTCCGCTCGCGTCTCCGCAACTTCTGCAGCTTCACGGCCTCAAAAATCCCAAGCGCGAGACTTTCCCGCTGGTGCGGGGGCTTCTTTTATTTCATCTGCCGAGCTTTGAACTGCGGCGACCTTTTCAAGCACTCGCCATCGATTGTGGCTGAGTGAGAGCCGATAGAATCGCTCGGAGGACTGCATCTTTAGAGCGTTTCAAGTTTTATGCCGCTCGAGCTTGCGGCTGTCGCGGTACTGAGAATCAAGATTCAATATTCATATTTTTAGACTTGCACTCTACGCGCAGAGAATTTCTTGATGAAAATTTCTCTGATGTATGTGATACGTGTGTAGTTAAGAGTGTGGTATCGTGAAGCTGATGCCCCTTGCCACTTGAAATATGTTTTGACTCAAATTTCTGTAATATTTGCACGCGTCCACAGTAAAATTTACCAAATGTGGGGTAAAGTTTACGTGTTATGCACGAAAAATGCTAGTATGTCACTATACACAAGATATTCTCTCAGCTAAGGATAAAAGTTATAAAGTCTTGCGCAAGATAGCGTTGTACACGTGCATTGCGAATCTCTACTGTTTTATGGGAAAAATCACTCAGACTTAAGGTAAGAATCTCACCAAGTTGAGATGAAAATCCCTTCGAGTCAGGGTAAAAATGGATCAGCGACGCGCAGTCACACCAAGTCAAGATTATTTGTACCACAAGCTTCAGAGTAACTTTCCTAAAAAGACTCTCCGCGTAGTCAGCTCTCAACCTCTAAATGAATCATAACACGATCAGTTCCAGATTGGTATCGATGCTGCAGCTTGAATTTTTGAGTATCCATTTGCGAGGGGTAGAGTCATCGCTGATTAGGCCTCGTTGAGCTAGACAAGTTTGCGCGTAAACGTGAGCTGCGACACGCGTTGACTCAGCTAACGAAGGACCTTTAGCTCTCGCGTGGTGCATAGACTCGAGTATACACGGATCTCTCGACGCAATTGTCGCAACCGCGAAGCCCCATTACGGCCTCGGAGAGCCGTAAATGTTTACTACCGCGCTGCGAGAGAGAGACAGAGGTCTCAATCCGACGCGAAAGCTCCGCCGAGAGAACTACTCCATACCTGCCTATGTGCGCCCCAGAGTCACGATAATGCGCCCTTCTCGATCCGCCCATCAACTTGATCGAGTTCGACTCTGCGCACGGTACTCAATGTGTGTAATCTTCTGTTGTCCCCGTTTATTGAGGGATATTAAACGACGTTGCCTATCTTGCTTGCTGAATTTGTGCGATGATATTGTTTCGAGCAAATCAGAGCTGGTTACAGGGAGCTTACAATTTTTTGCTACGTAACCGAAATTTTTTGTACGTAAACAAATGTTTATTTTCAGGTAATTGTAAATAATAATCTTTTCGGATCAAAGTGAATTTTCCCTCATTTTGAATCAAATTCGAGGCACGCAAAGTTTCAAGTGCCTCAACGCTGATTTGCTTTGAGTGGGATTTTACTAAAAGGTGTTTAGCATGGATATTTCTTGTTACGATACATCTCTATGGATCACGCTTGAGACGAGTTCCGTTGTCTCGAAAACATTTTTCGTAGAGCTGATTACAATCGTACAAAAACGACTGAATAATATATAACCAAATATGCTACCTGAGGAATTTTTAGCTCAGAGTGCTCACAAAATTATTTCAAATAAAGCTCTTTCCAAATCTCTGATTTCGAGTTTTTCTGCATCTCTCCAATTCAATCCAATTATCTCGGATTTCCAAGTCTAATCCTAACTTTTACCTCTAATCGATTTTTGTTCCATTACTTTTCTGACTGCATGTAATGGATTACTGGTGCCTTGAAATATTCCAAACGAAAGATACTCGACTCGCTTATGCAAGACAAAAGGAAGATTATCTGTGCAAGATACAAGGAAGAGAGATGTAAAGAAGACTTTACATCCCTCCCATAGGCCATCCATCCAAGTCAAATTGTGCTTCTTACTTTGCCGAGACTTTACAAGTATTCAAAACTCTTCCTCTTCAAGAACTTGAAAAATGCTGTAAGCGATCTAAATCTGAAACACTAGAACAGCTATCTCATAGCGTGTATCCAACAGAGAGGAAACGATCAATCTAAAAAAAAGAAGAACGTAGTCCTCCGAGATAAATATAGCTCGTATATTCGGCTTCAACCCCCATATACGCCACATTCTCTCGTGCAGCGAAATGGCGCGGCTATCGATCGAAGCGTCGACGCCAATTTCGCTGAGCCACTGCTCTCGGCGTCGCGCACGCGACCTCCGCGGGAAAATACCTCACGAATACTCAGCTAATTATTATGAATCGTCCGCCAGACGAGACACCGAGCCGTCGCTTCGCCACCTCTGCCTCGTTCTGTTGTCGTGCATATACCACCACCGCCGCCACGATTCATAATTTCCCGCGCCGACTGCAAGCTCGGCCGCTGCTGGGCTTCGTGAAAAATGAGTATCAGTCACTCACCCGTAATAATACTCCTATCCGTCCACGTCCGACTGACGTGGGGTAAAACAGCGATGAAAAGTGGATCGAGCGCACGGAATTTCACTGCGATCGGCCAGTTAGTAGCGATCAATAATAAAAGTGCCCGTCGCGCTCGAGAGTATGGAAATTTTGCTGTGTGTACAGACGAGCGGGTCTCTCTCTCTCGTTATTTCGAGAGAGATTAAATTGGACAGATCCGTCCGTTTTAATTCCGAACGAGCGTTGTAGCGCATTTCGCGCGCCCCTGTCGCGTGTGAAGCTTTTATGTACGGAAGCTCTATACGTATAGGGACGAAGCACACATATCGGTTGTACGATCGCTCGTTGAAAATTGTGACGTACATACGCGAGGCAGAGTGCATCGCTGGCAGAATTTGTTCTCGGCTATATGGCCAGACGTGGCGAGCTTTCCCAAACTAATTCAGTTCATTATACGCTGCGCAAGCTTGGCGCGCGCAATAAAAATAACTCTTCCGCTGTATAGCTGGTCTGCAAGCTCTCGTCAAGTCTCGGACGGAATAAAAGGGTCGCGCGGAGCTCGTACGTGGCCTTAATCAAGCAGAAAGAAAGAGAGAAAGCAGCGGTTATTAGAGCCATGAAACTTTCATAAAAACGACGCGCTGGCTGTGGCCGTTATAAAAAAGCTCGCTCTCCGCACCGTGCGCTCTCGCGAGACGTAATACCGACGCGAGCTTAATACGACCCTCGCGACTGCCATTCCGCGGAGCTTATTCTTTTAGCACCGGGAGCTTTCGACCGTTTAACCGACGCTGTAGAAACAATTGGAATCGCCCGAGGGTCGAACCGAATGCGTGTACAGCTATTGCAAGCTCCGGAGGTGTTGCGTGCGCGATACAGCTCCGGTTCGGTACGCGTGTACGCCCGCAAGCTCACGCCCCCAGGAGCTTTATGTTCCGCAGCGGCTCTCGAGCGCCGGAAACAGCTGCAAGCTCGGATGTACGAGTGCGACCTGTGTATAGATGTAGCTCGCTCACTGTAAACGGCGCGGCAACGTTTTAATTCTCAGCTTTCGCGGAAAAGTACGCGCAAGCTCGCGACGAGCTTGCACGGCTAACGGACGGGCGGATACTCGAGCGCACGCGGTCCTCGAGACAAACTGTTTTCGGCGCTCTAGAGAGCGAGAGAGAGGGAGAGAAAGTGCGCGCAGCAAGAGAGTGCCTGTACTTTGGCGAGATTGCCAAGCTTGCAAGCTCTGCTTTTCCGTGTGTTTTAGACGCGCGAATTTTTGAGTGCACGAGAGAGGAGAAGCGAGGTGTATTAGTTGCGAGGCGCTTGTTTTAGCTGGAGCTCCGGCGTAGCAGCGGGAATGCAAAAGGAGCGAGCAAAGTGGCGCTCTCTGGGTGAATCTCGCTGCAATTAGAGGAAGCCTCGCTAATTGCGCGAGAATTTCATTAATTCATCTTGAGAGGAGAGCGAGCGCGTCGCGCGTTTAGGAGTGCGAGGCGCGTCGCGAGCGGGCGCGTTATTTCGTTAAAAATTAAGATTTTCATTCCAACAGAGGGGGAGAAAGAAAGAAAGAGAGAAGTACAGAGTGATGTGAAGCGCTATTTTGCGAAATAATTTTTACGAGAAATACAAGGGCGAATAGAAAGCTTTGGTTGAGAGGGCTCGAGGCTTTGTTTTCCTATTTCAAGCCTCGCATGGAACGCTTGCGAAATTTCGTTTGCAGGGAAATAATTGAAAAGCTATTCCTTCCGAGCTGCTCGGATGAATGTGCAAATAACAGTCTCGGAGAGTTGGAAATAAAAACGCGCGAGCTCGGAATCGTCGGAAATAGCCGGTTTGTCAACTGTTCGTTCTGTTTCGCCGAGCTCGTCTCTTGTGAGTGAATATTTCATATCGCGTGGAGAAACTCATCAAAAGAACTCGATCCACTCTTATCAACTGGAAAGAATTGCTCCTAAATCGAGTATAGCCCTGATTGTCAATCGCCAGAGTGCCCTAAATTTTTCGATGAAATTTGTCCAATATATATATAAACGAGACTCTCAATAATTTGAAGCTTGGAAGTTTCCAAATACCTTCCTGCTTCGGATATAGAATGATTTTCGATAGGATTCCAAATGGTGAGGATATTTTCATTTTTTCCTTACCCGTATCATAGGTATTGAATCAATTTTTCGTGACGCGTACTTCAGATATAGACGCTCATATTCTTTCTGATTCTAACAATAGATACTGGATTTCAATGGTCAGCGGCGAATGTTTTTTTTTCTCAATGGGAACTGAGTAACTTGTGTGAATAGTGTTCTCAGAGAGGCAGCTAGTGCATCAAAGTTGGTGTCAAGGGGTTGACTTTGATGCGCAAGGCTTGCGCAGATACGAGCAAGAGCGTGGCTCGTGGAAAAATCACGTAAAAATGATTTGCGAGTCGTAGGTGGGCGGCGGTCCATTTTGAGAATCGCGTCACGCGCGCGCACACGAGAAATAGGGAGTCGAGGGAAATTCGAGGCGCGGTTGCGGAGCGACTACAGCGAATGGACGCGATATTTGTAAATCCAATCGCGGTATGGTCCGAGAGAGCCTCGGGCGAGTCGGTGAATATCAATGGGCATCGCTATGCCAAGCGGGTTTCCCGCATTTGCAATCCAAACACACACGTGTCTATACTCGGATAAGTCTCGAGATGTCGTTCGAACGTTGCAAAGAAGTTGTAAACTGTAGACCATATTCCAAGGAAATCATCAACATTGTCGCCCAGTGTGACCTTATAGTGACTCTGAGTGTGGTAAAAATTCGAGTTCTGATTGAATGAGTTTCGGAATAAAAAAATTATCAAGAGATCTCAAGTATAGCAAAATTAAAAATCGTCCCGTTTCCAACGAAACCATCTATATTAGTGAAGGATGGATTGTGTCGGGAGACAACGGATGTTGGGGGAGATGATACAGATGAGACGCCAAGGCTGCTAATGCCAATCGACGGCTCGATTAGTCCGCGGCTATACGATGAACGGCCTAAAGTCATATATAGATATACAAGCAAACCCGTGGGCTTACATACGGCGCGCGAGTTTGCCCGGCACCGCAGCCCGGCTGCGGGCTAATTTGCCGGGCCGCTGCGGATCTCGCGCCTCGGCCAACTTCTTAATGAATCTGCCGCCCCACGTGAACCCTCCCTTGCACTCCCCACTCGCGCATATATATGATATTTCGGTGAACACTAAGATATCCTTACGATATCGCGAAGACACCTTTTACGCGATAATGGGCAACGCAAGCGATAGTCGCAAGCAACTCTGCCACATACAACGCCTCGCAATCCGATTCTCGCGTGAAAAACACTCCATTTACATATATATGTATAGTAGAGCAGGGCGATATTGGATAGCGTTTCTTTTCCGAATCTCAAAAATGTGTATATGAAAATCAAGGTGAAGGGCTTTCGAACATTTTTCTCAAGTATTTTGGAACGGATTAATGAAAATTTCCAAACTGAATGACACTCCAATTCTTTGCACGATAATTCCGACAGACTATTACCTAGAGTCAGGAAAAGTTACACTTCCGGCGTTTCGGGTGTATATTACATATTAAGGTTTCGCTTGGCAGTCACACTTGAGGATGATATGGATATCTTGCTCAAGTCGGGTTATTGGCCGATATCTAACATAAGTTGTGAAATGATTTTCGTGAAAAGTGTTTAAAAAATTTGACCACATGTGGCCTTGCAGATGATGCATAATGTCTACTCCCAGCAAACGCGTCTTTTTCTTCCTTCCTCTGTCTGATCTAAACTACTGTGGAGCTACGACTGTGAAGGTGTGCATGTGTACCGAATAATTGTCTCATTGTTCATTCTTTTGAATGTAACCGTCAAGCAAAAATTCCTGATTAGGGGTATCTGTAGAAACATCGGAAGTGTAATTTTTCCCGACTGTAGGCAATAAATTGTCCGAACCATCAAGCAAAGAATTGTAGTGTTATTTAATATCATCAGCTATCGGATGAGGAGGAATCCTCACACCGACGCAGAAAAGTTCTTGCTTAATTCTTGATGAAATAAAAATTCCTAACTCATTCTTGAAAAAATAAAAAGCCCTATCTCATTCTTGAGAGAATAAACAGCCCTATCTCATTCTTCAGAGCGTAAAGAGCCTTATTTCACACTCAAGGAAATAAAGAGCCCCATCTCGGAGATTGTAACTCAAGATTTCCAGAAAACAAAAAGCCCCATTACAAAATTTTTAAGTGAAACCCCTATCTCAAAATTTTTGAGTAAAATGCCCTATCTCGAGAACTTCGTATAAGAAGTCGTTCCCAAAACGTACGAGGATGAGGGTCATGTAGCTGAGAAATGCTTTTTGGTCATCTCCAAACTCTTTTCTCTGACGCATGACCCTCATTCTCGAACATTTGAGGGCAATACTTCTCACACCAAATCCTCAGGATAGAGATTTTGAATCCAGTAATTTTGAGATAGGGCTTCTTACTTTCTCAAAAATGAGATAGAGCTTCTTTGAGCTGAGTCCTGAGATGGAGCTTTCTATTGTCTCAAGCGTGAGATGGGGCCTTTCTACTAAAACTTTTTTAGGTAGGACCTTTTATTTTCTCAAAAATGGGATAGGGCCTTTCATTTCCTCAAAAATAAGATAGAGCTTTTTATTTTCTCAACAATTGAGATAGGGCTTTTTTGCTCTCGAGCGTCGGTAATATTTCAATCCTTTGACGTTGATCTTCATTCTTACTTTTGAGGTGGGAAAGAGAAATTTTGTCCAATATGGCCCCACTTTTCCCTATCCAATCCCCGATTGTTCAGACTCGCAGAGCAGCTAAGCACTAGTGCCGCGTGATTATATTGGCACTACCTTAATTGCAGTTCAGGGTAAGCCACCCCATATACAGGGTGGTGGCGTCCAGAAAAAATAGACGCTCGAGGAAGGAAGTAGGCGTAGAAGACGAGAAAGCGCTTGGTAGTGACTGTGCGGTGAGGGAGAGTTGGATAAAAATACGCCTAGACGCGCGATGGTGAGGCGGTACACGGGGTGTACCAGGTGCTTTTTGGCGGAATGGGAGCACAGGTATATATATGGGCTATTAGAGAGTCGAAAGGCGAGGTGGTAGCGGGCGAGGGTGTACTTACGAGATGCGAGTCGCGAGTCGTGAAGGTCACCGGATCGGAGGTGCGAGGCTCCCGGCAGTGGAACTCGATTTTACCCCAGGCCGCCGCGCCCGGAACTCCGCCCTTTGCCGCCTCGATCAGCTCCATGTACGTTGACTCCGCTTGGAACTCCACCTGTGGAACATCGTCGGTGTTTTGAGAGGACGCAAAATTTTCGTAGTCCACCTATTGTTTTTTGCATGCATCTATTCAAATTTGAAATTTTGCTCCGTGTCCGAACGATCGGAACGACATTTCGAGGGTAATGAGTCCTCACAGATCTCATGGAGTTTACAGATCAATTTCATAGATTCAAGTACCACAGCTCCCACTCATGTACCAGAAATTCAGTGTCGCAATGAAGGGAAGTATTTTATCGAGATGAAAAAATGAGCTGAATGATACTCGTTATGGCCGACGCGACGCGCGACATCGAGTGCGCGGATTGAAACGAGAGAGAAAGTTATGCAGTAATCAGGTCATCGAAAACGGGCTTCATCGTGGGATTCAATCAGTGCCATTGGAGCACCACGAAAATTTTTCTCATGAATTTCGTTAATAATTTTGCGAGCTCCGCGTGGGCTACCATATACTACGTATATACATTATACAGGCTGAGCAAGAGACGAAATTAATTTAGTCGATCGGGACACCTAAGTATGTGAGCTTTCAATTTTCGCCCGCGCGACTATGTCTATATGCACCGCGCTCCGACATCAATATTGCTTGATCAAAGGTACACCGCTGCAGAGCGACCGCCGCTGCCGTCGAAGCGAAGCCTTATTGCTCTCTCACTGCATACATGTGTGTGCAGCGCGCGAGGCAACAAATTAGTTATGCTGGAATAGCGCATCCAAGAGAGACAGAGAGGCGCATCAATATGTCCCATTTACTCTAATGAACCGGTCGTCACCTTTAATCAAATATCCGCTTCGATTCCTCTCTTCGCCTCCTCGTGCGACCATCGCGTATCCGTTCGTATATCGACTGGGTCCAGCACGCACACAAATTCACTACGTGTGTGTCCTAATTTTCTAATTTTGCGCATACCCGCGAAGGAGACAGTGATTTTGATTATTGAAAAAGCTCTGGGTGGTGAGCCGCTTCAATCAATGCTGTGGACGAGCTGGGTGTGTGATTAGCTCGAAATTGACGCGGTATGCGTAATAAGCCGATACTATTATACAGATGTATAATTTGTGCGTCTATCTGTCGATTTGTATGGAGCGCGTGTTATCCGTAATGAGCGAGAAGCGCAATCCAATGAATTTCAGTATGAATCAGTTGAATTTGAATTACGGCCTCACTCGCGATCGTGTAAAATAAGCTACATATTCCAGTAGAAGATAGTTGACGATGTAAATAGAACACTCATACATATGCGCAGAGGAATGTATTTAATTTTCTCCGTATTCACGAAAAAAAACTATGATGAGAACGAACAAGCGAGCGGTCGCCTCCAATTAGCCCAACTTTGTCGAAAAATTCGCGCGAAAAACGAGAGACAAAGTTACGCGAGCTTGCGACGACATACTCTCACTCGCATCCATCTCGTCGCTCATATCGATGTAATTTCATCTGAGTAGTCGTGGTGCAGTCGTGTAGGTCTCCAGCAGATAGCCACGGAACTCTCGGCAGTAAAAGTGGGAGTCGGGTCTGCGAGGGTCGCGATAACGAATTACAAATGCACAAGCGCCGATGCAGTTGGCCTTTTTGAGAGGAGGAGAGACCTGTAATACTTCTCGAGGCGCACATTCTATTACCCCATTTGCAGAGGTGCGCGTCTGGCGGTATAAATGTGCGCGAGGGCCTCTTTATTCACGTGGAAGAGGTATAGAGTAGATCTATATATATACGCAAGTTCCAGAGCCGCAAGCTCGCGCATAAATTATACTCGAGTCGCGTGCTTTTCGCGCTCTCGAGCTTTAGCTGCTGCCGCAAGCAGTTCGACGGCTGCGAATGTGCGCTTGTAAGGGTATAGATGGCGAGGGTTTTACACGTGTGCGGAATTTATGGGGTTTTACGAGGTCGGATGAAAATGAGGGAGGGGAACCTCGATTGGAGTCGATTGAACTGATCTGGGTGATTTGTGGTCGGGATGATTGCTTCATTTGGATTTTATGAAGCCTTGGAGATTTTGAGAGATTGTTGAGTTTGCATTGGGTATGGCGACGGTGGAACAGATTTATTATCCAATATGTCTTCTGTTGTTGGATCTGCCGATATACCACGCGCATCGCATTTTGTTACCCTCCAATTTATACCAGCTCAAATTTGCTTGGGACATGTCTCAAATAGTGCTGTTCTCTTGGTTTACCTTGTGGCAAACAAAATCTCGGAAAGACAATGCCATAGCGAATGTGTTAACAATTTTCTGGTGGTCTGTTCGGATGGCGGAATAGCCATAAGCACCAAGAATTCCAGCATAATTTGGTTATTTTGATGCTGTTAGCGAAATAATGAAGCAAATGAGTAAAGATTGGTTTCACGGGTGCTTTGTCGAAATGTAAATTTGAAATTTTTTCAAAATATGAGGACAGTAAAATGCCAAGACTGTAAGTTCGTCTTTCATTAATTATCGCTTTCAATCGTCCAATGTTGCTCTGCAGTGTCTATGTAAGAACAGCAATTTCCATGATCCAAAATTTTCCAGTTAAATCGAAGAAGTCGGGCGAGAGACGGATCACACTTGCTATCTCGTGTACTAGACTATTCCAATCTCGAACTTAGCGGTTGCCGTTTGTATGATTTTGCGCCTTCAACATCTCATCAAAGACTTTATCCGTGTCCAAACGCTTTCTGTCGGTTGGTAACCCAGCAATTATCCTTTTAGAATTATCGAATTGATCGAGCCCAGAGCCCGTAATTATACAAAGACTCTCAAGGCGTCAAAATAGATATTAGGAGAAGAATTATTTTATTTTGTCAACTTGAAAATCTACGTAATTGAAACGTGCAATAATGCCAAACGAGAAATAACATGGGAAAAGTGTTATCAAAGGAACCACTCGTCCATCCAGAATCCATAACCCATCCCAAAAACCCTCATTCTTTATAGAAACATCACTAGAGGAGAGCAAATTTCAAGTTGAATTCTTCAATTCAGCGTTTGAGCATAATCATAATAGAGCGCTTTTCAAAATCATGTTGCCACTGATCAAACAAGGTATAGAGACTGATTCCCAATCGTGAATCACGCAGTTGCATTAGAGTTCGTTGACACAGAGAGTACATAGGAGCAATATAAACATCAAGGTTCACATACTGTCATCAGAGGAAACATTTCATCAGGCTCGTCCAAATATCAATAGTTGCGATAGCTATATGAATTTTCCATCAATTCTCGCGAACTCACTCCTCTCTTTGCCTCCAAATTCAAAACCAGTACTCTCGCTCATCTGCTACTGCTTCATCAATTCAAACAAGATTGATTGGATAAAAAGAGACCGGAGCACGATATGCTCATGAAAAATTGAAGTCGATATACCATCATCATCGTTCATCATGAAAAAGAACGATACTCGAGCAGTATATGAACGCTGATAACTTTTTGATGAGGATAAAAGAGCAATGCTCGGATTCTATTTCGGCGAGATGAAGAAATCATTTGGAGATTGAGGTTTTTATACGAGACTGTAGACTGCAGTCAACATGATTCCACGTGCTAAAGATTCTGCTGGAGGTAGAGCTCTTCCAAGCCTTCTCGAGTGAAATTTCTCATTCATGCATGTCATTTCTAATTCAAAATTCTCGACCCAATTTCGGGACAGAGCTCATCCTTGTGACTATCAAATTGTCCTCGGCTTGATTCATGAATCAAACATTTTTTCCACATCGACTCGTCAAAAAATCACGCGGAGCTCGTTATTTACAGCGAATTTATTCATCGCTCGATTCCGAAGCGCATTCTCAACGGCATATCCAGTTTCAGGTAGATTTGCAGACGAAGTGATGTGTCAGATGATTGAGATCCCACGATAACTAGGTCATTCACACTGTGCTACAGTTCATTAGCTAAAATTCCTCCATTTTCATCTCTGGGATGAGTCCGGAAGCCAAGACATTCCTGAAAGTGTCTGCGGCCGTGATCGCATGAGTTCATAGTAACGGATGTCATATTTAGTTTCCGGAGTATAGGTATGGTATTTTGTTGATTCAATCCTCAAAAATTACCGGTTTTAAGCGGCGATTCTGCCATATAAGATGCAAAAATAATGATAACGGATTTCATACGCATAAGTTGTGGTTTTCCAGTCTCGAGAAAGTAATATGTAAAATTCTGCGACCTTAGAAGAAATATCATCGCCTCCATAATCCAATTTTTTTTTAGTCCTATGCATCTACCCTCAATCGAACAGAATTTTACTCGATTTGAGTTCATTTTCTTCTCTAAAAGAAATCTTCCTAATTAGGCAGTTGGCCCCCTCGAGAATTGGTCGCAGTCAGTTCCTTTGGGAGAAAGAGATGTTCATGTTCTATTGCAAAAATAGAGTTAGCAGGGAACGCTGATCGATTTTATATAATCTGGCAAGCATGCTATTTGATCGTTTTTTTTCGGAGACTATTGCCTCTCCAACTTTTCTGATTGTAAAGTGAACGAGAATCACAGTAAAGGTAAGCGTGCCTAATTTTCTCGCTCTTGGGCAGCTTTGGGAACAAGTTCGGCTTACTTCAATATTGTCTCACCTAACGAGTACCGAAAGTGAGATAATGAATATAATTTGTCGCGGATACCGGACTCCTGTACTCAATTACCACACTTCTTTATAAACTAGATAAAAAAAATAACGACTCACGCGGTCTAAGCTTTAGGTAGTCAATCCCTTGATCTCCGTCGTTCTGATCTTTTCGAACCGCACAACTCGTACATAACCCGTACAAAGTGCAATAGCAATCTGGTTCAAATTGTACCAAAGAGTTTTTTACTGACCTTGCGGAGGCATCCGTTGAAGTTGATCATGCCCTTGGATCCGGCGAGCTCGCGGGCGTCCGCTCCTCCGCCAACGAGTATTCGCTCGCTCGCGAGTTTTGTAAAGCTGCCCGCGTGTAAAGCCCGTCCACGTTGGCCGTCAGCTGCAATTACAAATCAGACTCTCAAGAAAATATTTCATGATATACCTCGGAGAGCGTAACTTTTTCCATTGGTTCAACTTGGGAGATGCCACTCGCTTGGGCTGCAATGCTCGGATTCATTTATTATTTCCCCTTGGAGCTGCTGCTGCTGCTGCTGCCGCTGAATGAAGAGAAAAAGAGCGAGGGAGACTCGAGCTAATTGACCTCCCCGTCGCAGTTCGCGTTGGTAGGAAGTTGGAAAAAATTTCTGGCGCACCTCGTTGTTGTCCCATTACGCGCTTATCGGTTGAGAAGGAAGTTGACACGCGAGTTTGTGAAAATGTATAAAAAGTCATATATTGAGTGTTCATGTTGGAATGAATCTGGGGGCAAAGACTGTAGAATTTCAGAGCATTTGGGTCCTTCTGATGACAATTTCTGTGTTTGAAGAGATTGTGTTGGTCTTGGCTGTATGGCGGATGCTGCACACGTGTCACGCGATGAGAAAGCATTTTCAACACGATTTTCCGATACGTGATTCTTCTGCAACTTCAAAATCTCATTTATATTGATGATATGAAAGATGATGTCAATCAGCCGAATTTCTCCGAGAAAATCGACCCTATCACGAGACGCATGTACAATTCAGGTCCGCTATGGGCGTCAATTAAAATTCATCCAACGTTCAGTTGTTTTCATAAGAAGGATACTTTTGCCGAGCGCTCTTTAATTTTTCGTCTTCCAGGTTGATGTTTGCTCATAAGCCTGAATTTCATATACGGCGAATTCGAGGTAAAATAAAGCTATACATCAACAGACGAGGACTCACGAGGAACTCGATTCATTTGACGAAAGAAATCTTCCATTAGCTCAAGTGTCCTGTAACTCTACGTACTACAAAAATTCCAAACAACTTTTTTCCCACTCACCCTGAACTTTCAAAACATATCCTTGCCTAAAATAATATGAGTCACTTCGGAAAAAATTCACCCGAGACAGAAAAGTGTAGATATGGTGAATTTATCGCGGTATTAGAGAAAATTATGATGGATCGCCATTTATAATCTGACCATCCAACTTTGGTGCTCGCCTGGCACGAAACACGCAGGGAATTTCAAGGGAACGAGTGAGATAACATCTTGATAACTCAGAGCCTAGATTTCGTCACGAGATCGCAGAGTGCGAGCCGTGCGAGGCGGGCACAAAATTCGACTACAAGTAGAAATAGGCAGAGCGAGGGAGTGCCAGCACATAATTACGG
>JAPYYZ010002225.1:0-14383 GCA_030522705.1 Eretmocerus eremicus | reverse complement strand
CGCCACGCCAGTTTCAGTACGGTTTCAGCCACCCGAGCGTCATTTTTCACTTCTCAAAATTCATATCTCACGAACAAAGCGCAAGCCCACTCTGAAATTCTGAGAATTTGTTGTTTACGTGTATAGCTACCTTTTATTTGAGTTTCAGAAGTTTTGAAGATATGCTTTCTGAGCCAATGTCAGCGAAACTTCAAGGTCATTTTGCTCATAATATTTGCCGATTTTTCAATTTTTGAACATTGCAATGGGAAGAGCATGAAAAATCCTTTCGAAATATGCCAATGCCTCGCCACGGTCGCGAGTTGAAAAGGGCCATTTGCGGCCAAAATCGCGCCGCGCGGTAGCGGTGTCCGAGATAGCTTGGACTCTCCCATATATCAATGATTCCGCCGAAAGTTGCATATGTTAGGGCTAAAAATGCCCGAGAAAGTGATTTAGGCCAGAAAATTGTTTTAGCCCCAAACGAATCCTCGATAGTTTTTTCTACAATGCGCATCACCACAAGAATTAATATGGGGTTGACATCAACTTTGATTTTTATTCTAGGATCTCATTCATATGAGATGGCACGTAGTGATAGATGAAGATGAACTTGCGATAGGCCTGAGGCCATTGCATCGAATTTTGGGTGCGCAGTGACGGACTGAAATCCTCCCAATATATTTCGTATAAAACGGAAATTAAGGCGATGCGGGAGCCGTGTACGTGGAATTTCATTCCCAACTTTCTCAAAAACCGTATCGATTTGGGCAAAAAGAAGAGTTGACGAATTCTTGTTATTGTCTAACTTGTATTCGACAGCTCTTCATCTGGCCCAAATCGATACGTCTCTCGAGAAAGTTGGGAATGATTGAAGGCAGTTATGTAGAGGTTGAGTACACCCGTTATATTCGACAACTCGTCTTTTCACCCAAATCGCTCAAATTTTCGAGAAAGTTGTGAATGAAGTTCGGACTGACGAGCGCACGGCTCCTGCACCGCCTTAATTGAAAGAACTCGACAAAATTTATTGAGAGATTGTGTACTTCAATAAAACTCATGGTTCGAAAATATCAAGATGAGAGTTCGCTTTGCAATTGCATTTACAAATATTGCGATCCAGTAGAGTTACGAAGAGGTTTCACTCATTTTTCGACCTCCACTTCATCTGATATTCACCTGACCTCTGGGAGTCCTTGGGAAGAAATGTCAAGACAATGTATTTGAACGTGAAATTTTTCGTTCTTCCGAATGCCGAGGACAAAAATATGGGTTTTCGGCGAAGAACGAGAATGACCTTCAAATGACCGTGAAATGAGGTTCGAGGTCAATTTGAAGGTCAGTACAGAATTCCCCATGAAAATTCCTCAGATCTTGCTATTCAATTGCATATACAAATATTGCGATCCAGTCAAATTATGAGGGGGTTTTACTCATTTTGCGACCTCCGCTTCATCTGACCTCCACGTGACCTCTGGACCTCTCGGTGAAAAATTCTTAAGACCATGTATCTCAACGTAAAATCTTCCGTTCTTTCAAATGCCGGGGTCCAGAAATACAGGTTTTCCGGCAAAAAACGAAAATGACCTTCGTATGACCTTGAAAATTTGATTCAAAGTCAAATTGAAGATCACCATTAGATTCTCCGTGAGAAATCTTGAAAGTTTCCCGTGCAAATATATGTACAAATTTTGTGATCCAGACGAGTTACGAGGGAGTTTTACTCATTTTGCGACCTTCGCTCCATCCGACCTTCACGTGACCTCTGGAGGTCTCGGTAAGAAATTCTCAAAGAAATGTATTTCAACGTGAAATTTCCCGTTTTTTCAAATGCCGAGGTGAAAAATATAGGTTTTTCGTCAAAAATGGAAATGACCTTCGAATGACCTTGAAAACTTGATTCAAGGTCAAATGCAAGATCACCATTAGATTCTTCGTGGAAAATCCTGAAAGTTCGCCATGCAAATACATGTACAAATTTCGCGAGCCAGATGAGCTACGAGGGAGTTTTACTCATTTTGCGACCTCCACTCCATCTGACCTTTACGTGACCTCTGGAGGTCCCGGTAAAAAATTTTCAAAAAAATGTATTGCAACTTATAATTTCTCGTTCTTTCTAATGCCGAGGTGAAAGATATAGGTTTTTCAGCAAAAAACGGAAATGACCTCCGAATGACCTCGAAAATTTGATTCAAGGTCGAATGTAAGATCACCCTTAGATTTTCCGTAAAAAGTCCTGGAAGTTTGCCGTGCAAATATATGTACAAATTTCGCGATCCAGACGAGTTATCAGAGCTTTTTCAAAATTCCGCGAGAAATTTCGTCATTCTTGGTTCTCTGGCCGGCGCGCATGTCAAAATGGTGACTCGAAGGAAGAAGATTCAGATACTACATGTGATTACCTTCAATTCGACCTATGGTGAGTGTCACTTCGACCCTTTTTTCGAGTGAAGGTAAATTTTGCCTTTTCTTTCGATTTGGGCCCACTGTGCGGCGGCCGCGGGAGAAGGGGTAGGGAGCTAGCACCAGTTCACCTAGTGAGTAAGCCAAAAACTAGCTACTGGCAGCCCTCGTCAATGAGATCGGTCGCAAGACCTTCCACTCGTCAATGAAGTCGGTTGCAAGACCTTCCACGGGTTAGGAGCATCGTCAGTACTCGACCTGACAATTGTGAGCCTCCGGTTGGTCAGGCGAGTCACTACTAGGACAGTACTCGACACGGAGACACTCAGCGATCATCAGCATATCCAGTTTACCCTCGGAGGCATCAGCACGGAGGTACGAGCCGCGCTCCTCACGGGCTGGAAAGTGGAAGAAATGGATAGCGAGAAGTTCAAGGAGGCAATCCTCGAGCTTTCGAGCACTTGCCAGCCCGAGCAACACGCAGCCTGCGACGTGCCCGCGCTTCGTAGGAGGCGAATCAGAAGGAGGCGCCAAGGAGTCTACTGGCGGACCTTGGTAATCGCGGAACTGAGGAAGGACGCGAACGCGGAGCGCAGGCGCGCACAACGCTCAAGGAAGAGGAGGCATCCCCCAGCCGACATTGACGCAGAAACCTACAGGGAAGCGAGGAGGAAGCTCCAGTGCGCGATTTGGGAAAGTGAACAAAGATGTTGGCATATGAAAGAAGCTTCTATCGCAGGAGACTCAACTGAGAGATGAATGTGGATTTTATCGGTTCATCCTGCCATTTATTAATATTAATAAATGGCAGGGTGAACCGATGAAATCCACATTCATCTCAAAGATGTTGGCAACCGCTCTGCGATATGGTCAACGATGACCCGTGGGTCATGCCCTACAGAGTAGTAATGAGGAAGCTGCGCTCGCAGCTCGGCCCCTCGGCGCCGACAGATAGGGCTACTCTCCTCAGGAAAGTCGACGCACTGTTCCTGAAGGAGCAGGCTAGAATCAACTTCCCGGGCCCAGAGGCGGAGACGATCCCGCCATTCAATGAGGCTGAACTCCGGCTCGCAGCAAGGAGGTTGAAAAATGGCAAGGCTTCAGGGTTGGACGGGATCCCCAACGAGGCCTCGAAGCTCGTCGTATAGTCGAGACCGCGGCTGATCCTCGAACTCTTCAACAGATGCCCCATGTCGGGGTCGGTTTCCAGGCAGTGGAAGCACCAGAGACTCGTCCTCATACCAGAAATGAAGGGCGGGGATCCCAACGCAACATCGTCGGATAGACCCCTCGGTATGCTTGAGAACCTGGGGAAGCTCTACGAGAGGATGATACTAACTACCTCAATGCCTTTCAGGCAGTCCAGAGCGCCGTGGAGAGGACGTTCAAACTTTCCCCGAAACCTGGAGGATACTGTGCCATCGTCCTACTGGACGTGAAGAACGCTTTCAACTCTGCGAAATAGGAGTGGATCTACAGGTCACTTAAAGGTCTAGTTCCTGAGTACCTCCTCGCGATTTGACCTGTAACGCGACAGCCTGCGCCACCGCCGGATCTTTGGCGGAGCTTCCAAATGCTCTTCAGCTGTTCGCTCAAACGCTTGGCGGAACTCCAGATCAAATCCGGATTTCCCAAAAATGTTTCTAATAGGCCTCAATACAGGTCGGAGATGGCTACGGATGCTAGTTAAGCCATCAGTAACATTATTGATGAGAGTAATAATTCTTGTAATCATGCACAGCAGTAGACCTAACATGCTCTGCATGATTTCGTGTATGCAGATATATCTACTGCCTGGGTATAATTATAAGAAACATCACTTTTATGAATACTGTTACTGACTACTTAACTAGCATCCGTAGCCATCCGCGACCTGTGTTGAAGCGTATTCGAAGCATTTTTGGGAAATCCGGATCCGATCTGGAGCCCCGCCAAGCGTTTGAGCGAACAGCTGAAGGGCGTTTGGAAGCTCCGCCAAAGATCTAGTGGTGGCGCAGGCTGTCACGTTACACGTCGAATAGTGAATGACTATTTTAGGGATAGGTCTGTGGTGGTCGATACCGACGAAAGCAGAGTCGAGATAGAACTCTCAGCAGGGGTTGCCCAGGGCTCAGTCAAGGGCCCATTCGACTGGAATGTTCAGTACGATGATTTGTTGAATATGGAGCTCCCCGGGAATGCGGCGTTTGTCGGATATGCAGATGACGTTGCTCTTGCAGTGGTAGCCAAGGATCCTATCGAACTTCGGGACGTGACAAACGAATGCCTGGAACTCGGAGTAACGTGAATGGCTGGCAGGAGTCTGGTACTCGCTGTACTCAAGTGCGAAGCGGTCGTCGTGACAAAGCGGAGAGGCTTCAGAAATCGTAAGCCGCCCGTTTTCCTCATCAACAGAGAAGAAGTCCCACAGAAGAGGGGAGTTAAGTACCTTGGCGTGTGGCTTGACGATGAGTGGACCTTCAAGAGACACCTCTCAGAGGTCTCTCAGAAGGCAGACAGGACTGGGACTGCTCTGTAACGGCTGATGCCCAACATTGGAGGGTCGAAACCATCGAGAAGGGAATTCCTGAACAACGTGAACTCCTCGGTGATGCTCTATAGTTCGCCTATATGGAAGCAATTTGCTCGCGGGGCTAAGATCGACAAGTGATGGCACCCGTACAGCGGAGAGCAGCGATGAGAATGATAAGTAGCTACAGGACTCTGTCTCGGAATGCGACTTGTGACAGGAGCCTCCAATCCGTCTTCTAGTGGACGAGAGAGTCAGAACTTGGAGAGCCATAGAGCGCCTGAAGACAGTGGTCGACCGAGTGACGCCGTCACGTAAAGAGATAATACGCAACCAGAAAAGGGACCAAACCTCGATTGCGTGACAGGCGAAGTGGGACCCCGACGGAGCCCACTCCGAATGCCGACGGAAGGTGGACCTACCGGCTCATCCCCGAGATCGAGAAGTAGGTTGAGCAAGCTCAAAGGAAGCTCGGCTACTGGCTGACCCAGGCATTCAGCGAACATGGTTGCTTCGGCGAGTACCTTCACCGATTGAAGAAAAGGAACATAGCATCGTGTCAGATGTGCGATGACCCATAGGATATGCCAAACACGCGCTCTCTGAGTGTCCGAAAACGGAAACGGAGAAAGCAAATCTGGAGGGTTGAGTTGGGCGATCCTTGCGTCCGGAGAATATCGTGGGAATCATGCTGCGGAGCGAGGACGATTGGTGCCAGATCGCCGAATTCGTCAAGCTCGCAATCAACAGGAAGGAGAAGAAGGAGCGGGAACTGCAACGCCAGCGGCGCGACCAAGGATGAAGGGGAACTTGCAGTGGAGATGAAGAAGGCAAAGAAGACGGAGATGGCAAACCGGACATGTTCAGAGAGAGCGAAGGAGTAAGCGCACTACGCGCCAAACGTGCCAGCCACGTTGGGAGTAATGCACAAGTGGTACTCGACTGGCCGGTGTGTCAGAAGGGTTTTTAGTGGGTATACCGAAGTGTCTGAGAGTCTCACATGGGGGTGGCCCTCCTATCATGCGTAACGCATTTTTCCCTCTCAAAAAAAGAAAGAAAAAGGTAACCAGCAGCCCCGCTAGCCGTTTGAGTTGCCCGATCCTGGCGGAGAGCGTCTAGCTCCGATGCGGCCTCGGATGCCCCCCTCTTGGCTGCCGCTGCTGCGGCGAGGGACCCTGTCACTGTCTCGCGCGTTTTTCACACGCGCATTCCCACGATTCGCACTTGATTCGCGCAGTAGAACGTGATGCTCAGGTTCACAACCTGTTGGTATTCGAGGGAGCAGGGCGAGCAGATAAATACTCGTGAAACTGGGTTAACTTGGATTCATTCGGCATTGCTAGAGAGCGGGACGCTGAGGGGCGTAGGCTCTCCCATTGCTCTGAGAAACAGAGTAAAAGGGCCCAGTGATGGTGCACAGCGACGCCACCGAGCGCTTTAAGCGGGAAATTTGAAGCACAAGCGACTCCAACAAGCTTAATACTCCATTCCCGAACGTTTACATAGCTTGTTTCTGGTCCGAGATGTGACTCTAGCTCTGAGGGAAGGTTTTAGTGAGAAAAATGACTCCATGGTCCAGAATAATAGAAGAATGGATATTTCAGACGAAATGACGCTATTTCATGGTATGTGCTATTGATTATGAGATGATAACTTTGAGGATGCAAGGTTTTATTCCATCACGCATGGATGTTCGGTCTTTTCTGAATCATGGTGACACTTTTTTGACAGGAATCTTCCCTCAGAGAGTCATATCTCGGTCTAAAAATAACTTATAATCTCGTTGGTCTTGGCACGTTCTTTAGTGGGATTTAGAAGTCAAAAAATGGCTCAAATACGCTTCTCTCCCAAAGTATTGCTATATGGACTCTGTATCCCACTTTGATGTGTTTATTGGGTCATTCTTCATCGGATTCCTTTTTTCTCTGAATTTTTCCAAGTTCAGAGAGTCGTCAGATGAGCGATACTTGAAGCGAACTTGTTGCCCTGCTGAAACAAATTCACTGATATCCCACTGGGATCCCACTGCGACCTGAGCCTGAGGAAATTCTAGACTGAAATAATTCCTGCGTAGAGCACTTACTTGCTAGCTAATAAGCATATGAAGTCAAGCGGCGCAGGAATTGAGACTGATCCTGATCTCAGATGTCTCGTTTTGAGGGAGCGGCTCGTGATGGATGAGTTCGGCTCGAATTGGGAGAGATAGGTTATTGGAACCCCATGGGATCGGAATTCAGAGAAATTTTGATCGAGAGTATTCCGTGGGACATGGCCGAGTGGATTTTCCGAACAGTCATGGAGCAGATCGAACGCGTTTCGATCACGCTGAGTTGAATGGAGTGGAGTTGCTTCGATATGAAAGACCCAAAGTGATCACAAACAGAGATATGTATTCTTGATTTGATCAGGTAACTAAAAAACCGAGTCTGAACGACAAGTGGGTCCTGGGATCTTATGGGACTTCGTGGGGCCGAGGTCTGGGGGAATCTCGAACTAGATTGCTCTATGGGGCCTGGTCGTAGGAATATTTCGAGAAGCCATGAAGCAAGTCAAACACTTGTCAATGACAAATAACCTGGCGGAGGTCGACATGACGCGAAAAAATGACCGAGTTTGAAAAGACAACTCCGAGGAGAGCCTTTCGTGAGATCTTGTCATGGGAAGTACCCAAGGAGCAACGGAGTACTCGGACACGCTCCGCTGATGGAGTTGGAGATAGCCCAAGAAAACAAATAATCAGGCTGGCGAGGAATCGAGTCTTGGGGTCACATGGGATCCCACGAGACCTCGTGGCACTGCTGTGATTTTGGTATGGAAATGATAGTCAATCTCTGTAAGCATAGATGAAGCGGCTTGATTGATGATCTAATTTGAACGAATATTCGTCGAAATAAGAGAATACAGAGGGATGTATAAAATCCTGATCAAAGTGAGTAATGGTCGATACATTCTTCTTATTTCAACAAATGAATCATAAAAGTTCATTCAGCCTATATGAATATAGATCTCCATGAACGGGTGATATTCGTCGTGGAAATGTTTGAAAATTGCACTCATCGTCAATTCATACGAACTGTGGTCGCATGGCCGTTTCGGGCGCGGAGAACTTGCTTCTCTCTCTCCGCTCAGAAATAAACTGTCGTAGAACCTGAAATGATCAAACGGGTCTAGGGTAATGATGTACCATATCGCAGCTCGGAATGTTCATATAATCAACTCTAATAAAACACACACGTTGGAGCCTCACTAGGCCTCGGTATCCCGATGATGGAATGCCAGAGAGTCCTATGGGATCCCATGACCGATTATCCCTTCAGACTCGGTCGTTACCTCGTAGCATCTCCACCTACATGGAATTAAGCACAGTCGGGGCGTGTCCGAATGCTCCAGAGCTTCTTGGGCACTTCCCAAAACAAGATCTAACGAAGTGCTCTCTTTGGAGTTATTTTCTCAGACTCGGTCATTTTTTGGTCTATGTCGACCTTCGCCAGGTTATTTGTCATTGACGAGAGTTCGACTTGCTAAATGGTTTCTCGAAATATTCCTACGACTAGGCCCCACAGAGCAATCTAGTTCGAGATTCCTCCAGACCTCGGCCCCATGGAGTCCCATAAGATCCCAGGACCACCCAGACACCATTCAGACTCGGTTCATTTAGGTACTCCATCGAATCAGAAATACTCATCCTCGTTTGTGCTTACTTTGGGTCTTTCATATTGAGGCATCTCCACTCCATTCAACTCAGCGTGATCGAAGAGTGTTCAACCTGCTCCATGACTGCTCGTTCCGACTGCTGGTTCCGAACTCACCTTAAACTGTAGGTCCCTCTCACCGAGGTGGAATCGGTAGTTGGCAGTTGCTGACGCGCTGGTTGAGCGTATCTCGACCTCACGCACATGGGAACCGTCTAGATAGAGCTCGGAAGAGCGGATGCCAAGACGGAAAACTAGGAACTCATATTTTATCCTCCTGAGAAAAAACTATGACATATGGAAAACGTTGACTATTGGGTCCCGGTATTGATGCCCCAGTCCATCAATGTGGTTTGAGACAAGATAGCCTTGCTGAAAATAATTTCCTGGGATCCCACTGGGATCCCAGTGGGATCCCAAAGAGAGACTGGGACCGTCCTGGGACGCCCATGAGACCACCGGAGGGCCTCCATGGGACCTGGTAATATGGGCTTTTAGGTACCAAGGGACCTCATAGAACGATGTGATACCTCATGGGACCTCATGGAAAGCCCATGGGAGCCATAGGACCATCCTGGGACCATCCCGGGACCTCCTGGGACCTGCATGGCACCTCGTGATATGGGGCTCTCCGTACTGGAGGACCTCGAGGGACGTCGTGAGACCTCATGGGAACTCATGGAAAGCCCATGGAACCCATGGAAACCCATGGGACCAGCCTGGGACCTCCTGGGACCTCAATGGGACCTCGTGATATGGGGCTGTAGGTGCCAAAAGACCTCATAGGCCGACATGAGACCTCATAGGATCTCATGAAAAGCCCATGGAAGCCATGAGAAACCGATGGGACCATCCTGGGACCTCCTGGGACCTCCATGGACCTCGTAATATGGGGCTCTAGGCGCCAAGGGACCTCATGAGACGACGTGGGACCTCATGGGACCTCATGGAAAGCCCATGAGAGCCATGGGACCATCCTGGGACCATCCTGGGACCTCCTGGGACCTGCAAGGGACCTCATGATATGGGGCTCTAGGTGCCGGGGAACCTCATAGGACGACGTGGGACCTCATGAGACTTCATGGGAAGCCCATGGTAGACGTGAGGAACCCATGGGACTATCCTCGGACCTCCTGGGACCTCCTGGGACCTGCATCGGATCTCGCGGAATGGGGCTCTACGTACTAAAGGACCTCGAGGGACGTCGCACAGAGGGAGAAAGTATGTCCTCCGTGTTCAAAACTTCAGAAGTCGAGTCAGACTGAAGATATCTTCACGATTTGAGATGGAAATGGAAGCTCAGCTCAATGCGCTTTGAAGGAAAATAGACAGACCCGTGAAGAACTAGATTTCCTTCCCGGAAAACTCGTTTGAAAGAAAAAAGAGCACGAAAATGGTCAATTTTGACGACTGATAGATTTGATCTGAGCGAACAATTCTTCTGTGCCACAACGGGACAAGTTCCCCTATGATTGAGGAAGCCTGAGCTATCCATCGAGCTTTTTGAAATTTCGCCAGGCAGACCACGACTGGAGATCTGAAGTTTTGAAATTGAGAATATAATCACATTCTGTGGTGGAATCCTTGAGATACATGAGTGACGCATACTAATCATGTTTTGCCAGGACCAAACCTCTTTTAATCTCCTCCATCAAATACCTGTCATTTGCGCCCAGTGAGAACATCGCAAGGAGACCTAAAGAATTTTTGCGTAGATTTCGAGCCGCGAAGTCGCTATTCTTGACTGGTAATCGAGACGAATTTGCTATAATCGTTCAAATTCGATACGGAAAGTTGTTTGTGCCAGCATCAAACCTTCTCTAATGCCTTTCTCTATCAAATACCTGTCATTTGCGCCCGGAAAGAGCATTGCAGGGGGACCTAAACGGTTTTTGCGTAGATTTTGAGCCGCGAAATCGCTATTCCCGACTGAAAATCCAGATGAACTCGCTTCATTTGTTCAGATTCGATGCGGAAAGTTGTTTGTGCCAGCGCCAAACCTCCCTCAACACCTTCCTTCATCAAATACCTGTCATTTGCGCCCAGACAAAGCATCGCAAGTTGACCTCAAGGATTTTCGCGTAGATTCCGAGCCGCGGAGTTGCTATTTTTGATTGGTAATCGAGACGAATTCGCTATAATCCATCAGATTCGATGCAGAAAGGTGTTTGTGCCAGCATCAAACCATCCCTCACACCCTCCTGCATCGAATACCTGTCATTTGCGCCCAGAAAGAGCATCGCAAGTTGACCTCAAGAATTTTCGCGTAGATTCCGAGCCGCGAAGTCGCTATTTTTGATTGGTAGTCGAGACGAATTCGTTATAATCCATCAGATTCGATGCCGAAAGTTGTTTGTGCCAGCACCAAACCTCCCCTTACACCCTCCTGCATCAAATACCTGTCATTTGCGCCCAGAAAGAGCATCGCAAGGAGACCTAAAAAATTTTCGCGTAGATTTCGAGCCGCGAAATCACTATTTTCGACTGAAAATCTAGACAAATTCGCTTCATTCGTTCAGATTCAATGCGAAGAGTTGTTTGTGCCAGCACGAAACCTCCTCTAACGCCTTCCTCTATTAAATACCTATCATTTGCGCCCGGAAGGAGCATCGCAGGGAGACCTGAAAGATTTTTGCGTAGATTTCGAGCCGCAAAATTGCTATTTTCGACTGGAAATCCAGTTGAATTCGCTTCATTCGTTCAGATTCGATGCGGAAAGTTGTATGTGCCAGCACCAAACCTCCTCTAACACCTCCCCCCATCAGATACATGTCATTTACGCCCAGGAAGAGCATCGCAAGGAGAGCTCAGAAATTTTCGCGTGGATTTCGAGCCGCGAAATCGCTATTCTTGACTGAAAATCCAGACGGATTCGCTTTATTTGTTCAGATCCGATGCGGAAAGTTGTTTCTGCCAGCACTAAACCTTCCCCAACACCTTCCTTCATGCAGATCCCAGGAGGTCCCAGGATGGTCCCATGTGTTTCCCATGAAACCCATGGGCTTCCATGAGGACTCATGAGATCCCAAGACGTCCCTCGAGGCCCTTGAGTACGTACAGACCCGTTTCGCGAGGTCTCATGCAGGTCCCAGGAGGTCCCAGGATGGTCTCGTGGGGCCCATGGGCTTTTCATGAGGTCTAATGAGGTCCCATGACGTCCCTCGAGGTCCTCGAGTACGTAGAGCCCTATTTCGCGAGGTCTCATGTAGGTCCCAGGAGGTCCTAGGATGGTCCCGCGGGTTTCACATGAAACCCATTGGCTCTCCATGTGGTCCCCTGAGTTCCCACGACTATCCCCGAGGTCCTTCAGTACACAGAGTCCTATTCTGCTAGGTCACATGCAGGTCCCAGGATGGTCCCAGGATGGTCCCATGGTTCCCATGGGCTTCTCATGAGTTTTCATGAGGTTTCACGACATCCTTTGAGGTCCTTGAGTACGTGGAGCTCCATTTCGCGAGATCTCATGCAGGTCCCAGGGGGACCCAGGATGGTCCCAACATGGTCCCATGGGTACCATGGGCTTTTCATGAGGTCCAATGAGGTCCTACGACGTCCCTCGAGGTCCTCCAGTACTCAGAGTCCCTTTCCGCGAGGTCCCATGCAGGTCCCAGGAGGTCCCAGGAGGTCCCAGGATGGTCCTATGGAACCCATGGGCTTTCCGTGAGGTCCCATGAGGTCCCACGACGTCCTATGAGTTTCCTCGGCACCTAGAGCCCCATATTAGGAGGTCCCATGGAGGCCTTACGGTGGTCCCATGGGCGTCCCAGGATGGTCCCAGTCTCTCACTGGGATCCCAGGAAATCATTTCCAGCAGGGAGTAGACGTGTGAGGGAATTCCCAGTCAATCCCTGTTCTGTTCCCAAATCCTATCCTTAGAGGAATATTCACACCTCCGTCGAGTCTAAACCCTACGAAATTGGCCCTCATTCCATAGGTCCAGAGCCGATATGCACATCGCACTCTCCTTCTCCCGATCCCGAGTGAAGTGCATGTGGTGATAGAAACGTAGCATGCTCTCTCCTGAGATCCAGAGCTGCGCGTCCATTACTAGTAGGCTCACTAAAAGAATTAGTATCCATGCACTCAAGTCTCCAGTGGGCTCACCGAAAAAATTAGTGCATATGCACTGAAGTCTGCAGTAGTCTGCTGAATACTTGAGTGCATGAGCTCTGATCTGCTAGTTGATATGCACTGGGAACAACCATTTCAGATTCAAGCGCTTTCCACTGAGATTCCACTGGTTCTCACTGATTTACACGGAGAGAGTATAAGACCGGACGAGCGGAGGGCGAAATAACATTTATTTCATTTTACACACTCACTTATCTGGATCACCATCAAATTTCTGTTCTCAGAGTCGCCAAAGTCATGAACATCTTCGAACTATATCTCGATGGATTAGTTCAATGCGAACATCAGGGTCTTCGCCAGATGATCGAATCGATCCATATCAGCTCCTGGAAGATGACCTCAAGGATATATACAAAGATATTAGAAGGGTAATCAAATTTGTGTAATATTCATTTCTGCCTCGCAGAGAGATCCAAAGTCGAATTGATGTTCCCCAATGGTAATCGTATGCCAGTTTCGCACATATACGGAGGCACGTCAATTGATCCTGAGTCGATCGTATGAAAAAAAATCGGAATCGATCCTGAGATCTAGTCAGCGATTAGAACCCTCTCAACTAGCCACCATTGAGGGAACAATGTCTGATATTGCTATGGCAATATCCGTAGATCTTCGTGATTTGTCGATACTGTTTCGGTTCCGTGACTACTCAAAAAGTATTGTACGGGTGCCTCTGGAATCTTGTGAAGTCGAAACTACTCAATCAGGGAATCGGCTAAATAGTAGAATTGATGATGCTGAATTGTGAACAGGACTCCATAACATATCCAAGAACCGCAATGCCCAAGGTTGGCGGATATCATGCTTTCTAACTAGTTTTTTGGGTGCTCTCGATTCACAAAAGATCATTCAGCAAATTCTTGGGAGTATTGAGGTCAATCTCCACCCATCTAAATTTGTTCCCGACAGGATCTGGCGTTGCCAAAACGGAACTTGTGAACTCATTCTGGTCACTTTTGGTCACCAGATCAGCGATTTGTTGTTGATTTGACCCGTCGGTACATCAGATGTTCCATATCAGCAAGAGGCATGCTGCTGAAGTTCAGGCGCTGTTTGCGTGATCTTTGGCCGTATCCTCTCGTAAAGTTTTTGGTTCTCAATTCGAATAATTTCGTAAAATATAGACCGAGATCGACATTTTTTTGTGAGCACATAGCGCACTGCTTACATAAACAGTTCCGGAGACTCAGCAACGAACCCTTGCCAATATACAACATCTACAATACCAACGGATTGAATGAACAACAAATGGCGAGTGTATCGAGAAGAAGCGACCACAACATTTCTGAATATTTCCATCACAGCAACGCCAGACATTTTCTGATCAGCGAAGATTGACCACAATACTTTCAAGAATCAGCTGAACACTCTTTCGTGAGTCAAAATCACCTCAAAAACGAGTGAGAATGGATGACATTGGCCGACCTTGGTGATCGTGATTTTTTCATGTGATATATAATCCTGTGTCAAGCCTCTTCAGAGTCTTAACGTATATATGTACACATGTAAAAAATAAAATGATTTTTTTTTATTTTTGGGAGAATGCCTGTCCGCACCGCGAGTGCACGTAGCCGATGTATGTGTGTGAGTGTACTCTCGCCGAGACGGCTCCGGATTCCGCGCGCGTAGAATCTTCCTTCCGCCGCGAGCCAGCCACCCGAAGCTCCAA
>JAPYYZ010002224.1:0-13817 GCA_030522705.1 Eretmocerus eremicus | reverse complement strand
GGCTATTTGGCCCCAGATGGCCGCTCCGTAGAGCATGATATAGTAGCTCACGATATTGAGTAGGGCTTTCCGATTTGGCTCCGGCCCGCCGATGTTTGGCTTGAGCCGCTGAAGCGCACTACCTACCCTGTCTGCCTTTAGCGCAGCCTCCCTCAGCTGGGCCTTGTAGCTCCAGTTGTCGTCGAACCACGCGCCCAGGTACTTGAGTTCCCTCTTCAAAGGCATCTCGTGCCCGTTGATGGTGAACACGGGCATCTGGAAGCTTCTCCTTCTAGTAATTAACATCCCTTCGCATGCGTTTGGCCAGCTCGAGATGGGAGATGGTTATCGGGGAACCACTGGCCAACGCGGTAGAGTGCCTCGTTGCCTCGCTCGTTGCCAACACACTCGACACCCAGTTAGGACTACCTAAGACCCATATACTTCTACCCATGCCTGCCGTGTATGGGTGAAAATCTGGATGTAGTGTAGATGGTAGAGCTCACAAAATGGCCCACTTGATTCTGCCCACTCAGACCGTGTATGGGTATATTTATAGGTGGGTACAGTTCGCAAAATGGCCCATACGCAGGCCGTATACGTATACGGGTAAAATTCTGGATGGGTACGGGTCACGGAAAGGCCCCCATAAATCTACCGTGTCAAGATGTACGTGAGCCAAGCTGGTTAGAGTGAACGGAATCACATAATTATGCCCGGACGGATTGGCCGCAGGCAAAAATTGGCCTGCGTAGAGCAGCAGCTCTAAATAGAGAAAATACCCGTATAATTCTACCCAGCTGGCTCACGTAGGTATTATAGTGTACTGGCTGCGCACGGCACGGTCACACGGGCTACTGATCGAGATGAATTACCCCCATGGATATACCCACTAGACCCACCAACTTACCCACTTGGTTCACGAGGGTAGGATCGATCAACTTTCGATAGGTAAAACGTGTTATAACTTACCTAATTAGGTATACCTACTTAGTTTACCTAGGTAAGTTTTGTGGGTAACTTTCTTCCTGCGGGAAGGATCCGTTTCTCATTAGCTCAACTAATTTTTTTCTCGCCATTTTTCGATTCGCATTCGATTACATGTGTATAGTTGCTGATGGATCCCCGGAATCACAGCTAGACCGCTATTTCCGCTGATTTCTCATCTTTACTCTCAATCATTTGTAATTCGCTTAAATGTAACCCCGGAATACGACCTATAAGATCGAATTTCGTTCCGTCATGAACTTGGCATTTCAGACCCTACTCTACTTTGATGCCAATGAACTTTCGTAAAAAACGTGCGGTGTGGTCAGAACAAACACAAAATCTGGTGGTATGTTACACTCTTCCGCACATGAAGAAATGTCATATACTTTTTCGAAACATACCTTTCGTCTTCGGTATCTGAAACAACCACATAAGCAGTCAAATTTTTGCCCTACCAAAAATTGTGAAACTCTGTCGTAAGGGAGGACTGTCGTGGTACCAGAGGCGGAAACCACCGTTCTCTTTTCAGCTCGAGAGGAAATGCGCAACGGCGTTGTAATGTACGCTCGAGGAAACATCACGTGTACATGAAGCGTACAGCGGACCATCAAGTGCGCCAAAAGCCATGGCAACGCGGCAACGCCAAAATGAGAGTCTCGATGGGAGTAAATAGTCTCGTATTAGCGCGGCTGGACCGGCTGGATGGAGAGATACGCGACCAGCAGAGCATCGGCCACTATAAGACACGAGAGAGAAAGAGAGAGAGAGCCCTAAAGATAATAACGAACCGAAGCGTATCGTCGCTCGAGATGGGCTGTTGGGGATCTCGGCGAGCTTACGAGCATTTACGAGCCGCTCCAGAGACGCCCTAGTTGCCTCTCGGACTACTACATAGCTATATAACTGTTTCCGCTGGTTCTGCTGCCGCTGGAAAGCCGGGAAAGTAAAAAGGTAGGGATGGCAAGGGCTGGGTGAGAGGAGAGAACGAGGAAGATACTACGGGGGCGGGTTGGGCAGAGGAGGGGCATCGGATTGCGATGCTAGGGGAGGAAAAGAAAGGAGATCTCATCGATTCTCTTATTTTGCGCCCGATAATGCAGCAGCAGCAGCAGCCCTCCCGATCATCCCTCTTTTTTTACGAGGCTAACCCAGATAAGCGCGGCTATTGTGTCTCGTGTGTGGGGGCCGAGTTTTATTCGTTTCTGATACTACAACCGAGAGCTCCTCTTTACATGGATCTTATCCTCGCTCCAGGCATGCTCGTATAGGAATGAGACGCCTCCTATTATTGTGCTGCTCTCTACGATGCTCAATACTTTCATTCCTGCGGCGGGATGACAAATTAGCCGAACTTTCGCGCTTTTCCCTTTTCGTCTGTGGTGCTCTCGTGTGATAGTAGAGCTTTGCTTCAGATCACTTCCGTGGGTTGCGGTTCTACTGTGACTCATGCAGCATGATCAATAGTCCCACAAGTAGATATACTGAAGTGTTTGAAAAAAATGACCCGTAGGACCGATAAACAATTTTCATAGTATTACAGAAAAACATGTTTATCGACCCTTATTTTGTTGATTTGTTGATGAATCGCAGGAGACCTTGTTTTATATCCTCGATCCGTTCAACGTGTGAAACTCGCTAATGGAGGATTTTTGCTAAAGCACTCATCTCAATTAGTTTCACTTAGATAAATTTACCCAAACCACAAATACTTTGAGATTTGACATGAACGTTCATCCTTCTATATTGATAAATCAGAACCTCCCGCTTCCTACTGTCTTCGGAAAATCAAAAATCTGAGAGCTTGAGACATCACGGTTGTATTTTTTCTAAAAAGATAGAGTACTTTTTATTTTAATTGAATGGGAGCCACCATGTATCCACTAAACATCAAAGTTCATCCCGTTACCTCATTTTGTGTGTTGCATAATGAAGTTACCATTAGTGGTAAAACTCATGGTGAATTGCTCTTTACTGTAATTATGGTGCAGATCCGCAGCTCTTCTGAAATTATGGTTATTATTATACAAATTATAAGGAATAGTACAGGACTGATCACAATTGCAGTGAACAGCGTATGTGAGTAGTTCACCTGTCTCTTTTTCATCTGTCCCGATAGTAAATCTCGTAGTAAATATTCTCTAGAAATGTTACCGGGTGTTGGCAAAAAACAAAATTTCCACGATCTATCCTTTATTCACAGGTAGTTGTTATGATTCTCACACGAATCGAATGATTATCTTGTACAGTATTAAAAGAATCTCGAATGAATAAAGTCATCGAAGCATTGGAATGCTTGGAATTCTCAAGACAGCTTAAAAATAAACTCTCGTGATTTCTATCCAAAGGATACGAAATTTAGTGAGTTGGGATGGATATTTTGTTGCCTACTGATCATAGAGATACTCCTAACCCTTCTTAAATGAGGCTCGTGCTGCAAGGCTGTCTCTCTCTCTCTCTCCCTTCTTCTTTGAGCTATTTCTAGACCGGAACAGCTGCTCGAGCTTGTAAAGAATGCAGAACTCATCGAAGATTACCTCGCTGTTGCTATTTCCACGACCTATCCGCTACAACTCGTGCTCGTAACCCTTTGGATCTTGAATTTGAATGATTTTGAGAGCTCTTGGTGCTAGAGAGTGATAATTCTTGATCTTGGTTTACAAAAGAATCATAGCATGTTCGAATTATTTGAGAACCTTGTCGCGCTATTGAATGCACCGTAGATTTTAAAATGTAAATTATGAGGCACAAAAAATTTGCCATTGCAAGAAAGTTGATCGATTTCCAATGTACACCGAGTTCCTTTCAACCACTATAAAATTTCCAAATTTTCCTTTCCTTAAGTTTGCATTTTCTCATCAAAGCTGTACTGAATAGGTGCAGTAAAAATTATTCTACTGCAACTGATCAATATTTCATCAAGGAAGAGGTATGGTCCGAATTCGAGTTGAAGAAAAAGAAAAGCTCTAAGATGTTCAATCTGTATTCAGGTGCCCATACAGAGAGGGTATTCAAGAATTTCAAAAAATTTGAGCTCCCCAGCTATTTTATACTTGACTGTGTTCATGATATACTTTGATAATCTGATCACATAGTCAAAATTAGTTGGATATGGAGTGAGAAATTATTTTTACAAAAATGGTTGGAAAAATTTCTAGAACTAAGAAAAATCTGAGCTGGGCATCATGATCCATGAACTCTTGATTAATTGCCTGAATTGTTCGCAAAAGTGTAATCGTCATGTATTATCATTCTCCAATGAATACTTGAATTCATCAGGACAATACACTAGCGTCAATGTCTGGCACTGATGAATAGTTTTCCCACAGCTTTTTAAAAAATTATGAATGAAATATAGCTGATCCCAACGTAGGTGTCTTGGACACTTATGTTTAGAATAATTTTTTTTGACATTCTGTGCGTGAATGTTGACTTTGCGCACAGTTTGGCAACTTTCACTCACAGATTGCCAGAAAATGTAGTTCGATACACGGGTGTGAAATCTATTTTTCGCATCCTCGTATAGATTGCGACCTTCGACTGCGGCTCGGGCCGGAAAACCATCACTCGGATGCGAAAAAAAGTTTTTACGCTTTCGTTTTGAAACGGACGATCTTATTAAAGCAAACGATCACAAATATAACGCTAGCAAACTCATCAGAAGAAGACCATTTTAAATTCACGATTTCGCTTCACATCAGTGGAATTTACAATTGTTCGAATAGAGAGTTCATAGAATGAGATAAATGCAAAGCGAGAAAGGGCGGGTCGCATTTTGGCATTTATAGATTTATTTATGCTGAAAAGTTTATGTGTGCAAATAAATATCACTGCCACCAGCAGTCTACTCCACAAGTCTCGCGCGAGACCGTTGCAACGGAATTCAGGAAATTCACCGTTTCACACGAATAAGTAGATGAATTGTATGGCTTATGAATGAATTATCAGAAAGTATTCTGTAGCATGCGCAGACTAAATTCAATATAGGTCCTCAAAAGTTAGAAGAAGATTGAAGAAGTTCGACCTACCTAACTAGATTTAAGATAGTCATCCGTAAAGTCTTGGGGAGTAAGTTATGAAACAATGAAATGTGTCCTTGGAAACGAAATGTATATATTTTTTGAATTAGTACTAGATGTACAAGAGGATACACTCGTTAGGGTATCCTGCATAAGAGCCTTGAAGGTTACGAATTGCAGTGTTCTGGGAAGAGCGAGTTGTAATTTCATTCTCTTCTTTTTCCTTATGCCTGTAGTCTTCCTTTTCTTTTCCCTTGCGACCTTAGCGAGTTTCCTCTTTCCTTTGATAATAAAAACGAATTACCATCCCAACTCACAGACGCGATATCACTTGCTTTACGTCTGCGACCGACAAAAGTAATGAGCCCAAAGATTAATGAGAGAACATCAAAAAATGTTTGTGTGATGTAAATTTCCTCCTTTGCCGAAATGCAGTTGGTATTTTTCACATTTTTTTCTATGCATATGCAGATATAATGATGATAGATTTGGGTAACCGAGTTTCACTATTGAGTATCATGTTTACTCGAGTCTGCACATTGTGCTCTTGGAACAATGCATGGATCGATACCTCGATCGAGAGAATCAACCTTATAACACAAATATTCATTCATACACCGTATGGGACAATACATAATGTTCCACGTGTACACTATTCTGACCGATGTCTTTAGATCCCTTTTCAGTCCATAGATTGTGAAATGTACACAAAGTTGCTTACTTTTCTAAGTGTAACTCTTGACGATTTTGACTTTTATAATCACAATAACGGCGGAACAATCCGGAACATACTCTAAAGTCAAATGATATGAGTTTAATTAAATTGACCAGGTCATTTCTAAGCTGTTTTCATATATTTAGCTACAAATTCTATCTTAGACTTGTCGACAAAACTGAGACCACATAGTAATTTGTCTGAAAATTTTTGAAAATTCAGCTAAACTTTATACCTTTTTTCAAGTATTCGGGAACGAGACACTGTGTTACGATCTATGATATCGAAAATATGTAAAGATTATGCGAAGTTTTCATGTCACTCATTCATTTTCATTTCCTTCAAAGAGTATCAATGCGAGATCAGTGCGACTCAGAGTACAGAAAAAGAAAAGAGATAAATATGAAAAACACGCAAAATACATTCACATAGGTCGAACGGCTCACGTGTGAAATCAACTCCACTTCATAATCTGCTCATTGAATTGGTTTGATTGAGTTCAAAATCTATAAAAATGGTCCTGAAGATAATTTATCACAAGAAATCGAGGCAGGCGAAAACATTACATTACGCCTAAACGCACCGTCTGATCATATCTCAACTTTTCCTCAGTTGATGATTCTAATGGTTTCATGAATTGAAAAGCATCTTACAGTTCAACAACCTTGGAAAAAGTCCAATACTTTTCAATTGATTGATAACGCCTTATATTGCGTGGCTTTGATGTATTATTACGATTCTTATCATTATTATTGTTATTACTACCATCATTATTATTATTTTTACACCTGGAAAAAGTATTTGCTTACATAGCAATCTCAGTGGTTATTAGCCACGGTCATAAAATCCCTTGAGTCACAGTACAACATACCTTTCCCTTTCTTCCTCTAGCTGTCTCTTGGTCATCATCAGGGATCACCACAAAACTAAATGTCAGTTATGATGTAGACTTCGTTCTGTTTATTATTACAATCATAAATGTTTTCAAAAGTCAAAATGATATTTCTACGATAATTTGGATCAAAATCTAGGTCAGAAGCAAAACTCCATAACGGATACCGATACCAGACGGAATTCAGAGTTGATTACATGACGAACATATAGTGACCTCTTAGCATGTCCTACTGTCTCTCAATTACATATGTCCTCATCAATTCGAACCAGAAAGATTAGCATACTTCTGAATCAGCTAATGACTTGATAAAACTTTCCCTGACGCAGAGATTTCTCTTTCGGCTTCCAAAGCATGTTAACGAATTGACGCGTCATCGCAGATTGAGTTTAGGATGGAGAATAATGAAAAGCAAGAGTGTGATATTGTAACTGAAGGAATTCATGTTTGTCTTGAGACTCTTCCGATTCTTCGCAATAAATTGGGTACGAGAGAAAGTTTAAACTTGTCTCTGTGGACAAAATTACCTCTTACTTCACTATATACAAGATATGCAGTATATCTCGGTTAGCTGGGAGTTTTTCAAAATGAATAATTGTATCTCAAAATTGATGTCTTGATGACCAATGTTGATGATGATTTGATAAAATAGATTTGTTGTGATCAATAGCTAAAAGCTGACTGTAGTCGAATGTTTTTTCGTCCCATGTACCCTCAACATAGTTCAGGATTGCAATCAGTGAAGCCTGTTCATGAATCGAACCTCGACAGTCTTCTTAGTAAACACGAATGTTGGGAGATGTGAATTAGCCACAACTTGATCGACTCAGTTTGTTCACTCACTCCATATTTCACTGATGTCGTCGAAACAATACAAAACTAGATCAGTAGTCAGACGAAAACTCACAAACCTTAAATTGCCGGCGAACATTTTTAGGTAAAATCGTAATAAGAATAGTTTTTCAGTTCATTGTAGAACTTGATTTGAATTGATTCTTCTTTGGGATAGTGTCTGAGAGAGACTACAGGGAATCTTGAGGCTATCCAATTAAATGCCTTTAATAATACTGGTCGAGGAAAGGTCATTATTTTGATGAATGTTTTGATGAATATGCTAATTAGCATAATAATGCCATGAATCGAATTGTCCGAAAAATTATCCTGAGATACATACTCATCGACTTTCTTTCATGTGAGATAGACAACTCTGATGTTGCTAATGATATCTTCTTTAAATTTAATGGTACAAATATCATTAGCGCAGTTTTGAAACCTCTTATTCCACCTTGTTGGGCGAATTAATCAAATGAGAAAGAGGTTGGAATATAGTACCTTGAAACCGTCATCGAGGCTGAAAGAGATTCGATTCTAAGACTAATGTCTTTCGTTTGCTCCAACATTCATGTCTTTATAAGATTGATCGAAAGAATCCAATTGGTCCTAGATCTTAGATATTGAGTCTCAGGACCATAAGTGTCGCATATCTTACCAAATCTTGTACACTTCAGAATGAATCCTCATTCATTATGGCGAGATGGTCTCATGTAGAGTGAAATTTGATGAATTTTGCATGGACTTGGTCTTGGTCTGTATACAGAGCTCGCAGGTGGAGTGCATGGTGCTCAGCAAAATCGCACATGAGGGAGAAATCACTTTCAAAACCGAGTTGATCAAGATCTTAAAGATCCCATGAAAATGTTTTTCGCCCATCATTCCATCAGAACAGATCGATAGCGCCCTATTTCCACCCTCAGCATAAAATTAAAGGCTTGCCCATGTGGAAGCTTCTTACGTTAAGCCTTCAGCCCATGACTGACCCGTCGAGCTCTGTGGTCTTACACTTCTCTTCAACTTTCCAACTGGCTTCTTTACTTCGAAGAGCACGTGGAGGACTCAGCACATCGACGTTCGTCACCTATCTCATCGAACCGCGAGTCCCATCTCATAATACACGTACGCCTAGCCCATGCGTTCGATCAAAGGCACACGCTCAAAGCGATACTTACCACAGCACAGTCAGCAGCTCTCTGTATCTCTCTCTCTCTCTGGTCCAGGTTTGCATCTCGCTTGGTCAGGTCGATATGGGCACATACATTGATGAACGAGCGAGCAAGAGCAGCACATCGGCTCATCGGTTAGAGGCACATGAGAGAGCCGATGCTCTCTCGGGGCTCGGTTGGCTCTCTGCATCATCGATACTTGGGTCGAACCAGAACCAGACACTGGCCTATATACGTGTGTGCCTCAGAGAGAGAGAGAGAGCTACTCCGCGGCTGCTTCTGGCTCGTCGTCGCGTTGCTGACTCGAAAATACCTACTCGCGGCGGGGAAGGTCAGGAGATCGCTTTGCGTGCGTCACGGGCGCGTGAGTTTTGTTGAAAACGAGGAAGGACGAGTGAGTAGTCTTCCTGCACGCCGTAAGAGTTTACCCGGGCACAAGGCCGCTTCGGCTTTACGCTGCGCGAATTCCTCTCGCTTTCCTCCTCCTCCTCCTCCCCCTTAATCGCATTCTTTCTGCGATTATTCTTCTTTCGATTCGATCGGCTCTCTGTAAACTCTCGTTCATGAGCTGGACGCGACGATGGCCTGCAGAGCTCTGCGGTCTGGATTTTTCGTTTTTCATGCTTCGCCATCGAGAGAGAGGGAGAGAGGGGGGGGGGAGAAACGAACTCGATGATGGATCGCAAGGATGTTCTTGGGATTGCTACCAAGCAGCACCGAATCGCGAGAGATGCTGGGGATATCTTCGCGAGGTGATCTTGGTCTCTCGTGGTGCTGGAGGCGTGACTATAACGGAAGCAGACAGTGATCGATAGAAATGGAATTGAAATTGGAAATTCGAGTTTCTGGGATGGTACTCGCAATGGCGACTGGTTGCTTGCTTCGAGATGAAGAAGCTTGAAAGATATCTGGAATAGTTCCAACTTTGGCAAGAGCAAACATGTCATGTAGCTTTTGTGTTAACTCGCCGGGTCGTTTTTTGCGCTATCCATCGAGAATGCAATGATATAATCCGAATCGTTTACGGTAAATTGTTTTTCAAGTTAGCTGACACGTCATTGATGGGATAATTACATGTTTCCTTCACTCTGTTTCTCGCGAAGCGAAATAAAATGATTCGCAAGTATTGTGGATTATATTCAATTGAAACATGGGGCTGGATAGCTCGAAGCCTCAATCCCGTAGTTGTCGCCTTGGAGCCATTTTGATCCCACGTTATCTTTCAAAATAGACGAATAAAACAATGCTAATTCTCTCAAATAAAATATCTCAGAAGCCATATTCGTTGGACATTTGAGATGATCTCTCGAATGATTGGCATTTTTTAGATCCCGCAAATCTAATGAGAGCAGAATGCTGATTCATGAAATCCAATACGGATTAGAATGACAAAGATTCGTTTCAAGTTAGAGTTTTTCAGAGTTAAGGATGTTTTCAACGTGTAGTTCAAATCATCCGAATTGTGCTGTATTCACATTTTTTGCATTCCTATTGAAAATCTTGCCTGAAATTCGACCATGTAAGTAGTGCCCTGCACTCTTTTCGATCAGTATCACGCATTTGTCAATTTATGCGGCAATTGAGACGATAATACGAAGCTTGATCGAGAAAACAAGAAAATTTCTTCATTTATCGCGACACCATGACGATCATTTTGTAAGTAGGTCACGTATAATTTAATGCCCAGAAGAGACATAGAAATATAATTTATGCATAACGATTAGATGAGCTTTTTTTGTTCCATACATAAAAATCATAAAAGAACCAAAAATGTTTGAGAGAACCTGGTAATTTTTCTGCTGATTATGTGCAAATCAGACGTTTCTCCAGAATTGATTTTCAGGTTTGTTTCATTTCGTCATTACTTTTCAATTTTCAAAACCGATTGATTTTCAATCAAAGCGCTCAGATATACGTTCCCAGCAATTGGTTTGCAATTTGCAAAGCTATTCCGAGGCCTTGATTGGACATATCGATCACATGTTGAGAACGAAATCATGTGCTCCTATTTCTTGAATCTATTTGGAAAAAGAATCTTTTGACGTTCGTGCAAATACATTACGGTATATTACAATAATTTTGTTCCTAGTCGAAACCTAGCCTCAGGCCTGAGTTGAGTGAAAATATAGTAATTTTGTACAATGCATATGAACAAAATCATAGTCAATAATGTTTCATGAATTCTTAGGTACTTCCCTAAAAGCTATTTGAACGTTATGCACTTCCACGTCAACTATGGGATAACTTTGCCGCTTAAACGTGTATAATCTGAACTTTGACCATTAGTAATCTAATTGGAATGGCAATTTACATCAATTGATTTACACTCACCTAATGTAGATTATGGGCAAGCAAGTAAATTATGTGATCCGAAGCGGCTCAATTTTGCGATCTATAAGGATAAATGGGCCATTACTAATGAAAGCCCGTGTATCCTAGTATTTCACGTGAATTGTGTGACGAATAATGAATGTCTCGCTCGATCCCACATGAATTCAAATACCAAAACTAGAGATGACTTTTGAGAGATCATCGGTCTCAGCCTCAATTAGATCACATGTAATAGGTTTTTTCAAGGACTGATGTGTGCCTGTGCCAATGAGCGTTTTTTTCTCGTGTTAGAGCACAATGTTATGTAAGAGGAAAATTTAGGATACATATGTTTTATGAGGTTTCAACGAGAACATCATTAAAAGTTCCTGTTTTTTAATTTAACGTGTTCCTGGGTATTGCTACAAGGTTCATTTTCGTGAAATTACTCTAACTCAACCTCTGATTGAAGACCGAGCTTCAAAACCATACCTGGGTAGCTCACCTATTTACCTGAGGAATGCATTTACTTGTCTTCTATTAATTATGTCAGAGATAACATGCATTCTAATGCTGCTTGCAAGAATCGAAGCTAAAAAGAAAAGCAAGCTGTGTAACTCATTCGTCCATTTTATATTTCTATGAATCATTGCAGAAATACTCATGAATAAGATTCCATGGACTAATATTGAAAAAAAGGTTTTAAAGACAGTAAAATTCAACTCAATTTCTATCATAAGTTAGACAGTACAAGATGAAAAATCTCCAAGTTATACTGCAAATAATATCTGTCTTCTCTCTATGCTCAACAACTCAATATAATCTGGTAATGGAACTGAGTAATAATGCTCAGATGATCGTCTATGACCTACTTGGGAGCAATTCGAGATTTTTGTTCTGTTTGTCCATGCAAATATCCTCTTATATAGCTTTTAAATTCAAGCTTTGTGGAATGAAAAGCTGCAAGCCTCATAAGAGATAGGAGTGATTCTGCTGTGTGCATAAAAGAAGAGATTGGAGATAATCTCAAGGGGACTAGAAAACGTAAAAATCTTTCTATCGTAGAGTAGACATAAGACAAACACGATGTATCAAAGACGAGCTTATGACAATTCTTATGCACCTATTCTACTTGGAAATTCTTTGACTATTATTGGTAATAGAGACTGGATTTATGAAGAAGATGGGGGGGGGGGTCGTGAGGTAAATGAGAATAGTGTGAATACATTTACCTTCCAGTTGTTGTCTGTTTCTGTCGTGCGAGTTGAATCAATCATCTCAGTAAGTTCTAAAATAGAACAGAATTTTCAAAACAATCTACATCCTTTGAAAGGCTATAAGCTAGATACCAAATGAGAGACGGTGATAAACAAGTTGGAAGGGAGTGCAAAGTTCCCCACGATAATTTCTGTGAATCTTTGCTCTCGCTCGTAACTGATTTCGTATATGACATTCACGGAGAATATTTTTAGACGCAAAAGAATGTTTTTGTCCAGAATAGTCATCTAATAGCACTTTCATTCATTCCCAATTTCTATAAAGATAAACCTTATTGTTCATTAAAATATAATAATAATATGATCTGACCATTGAAATGATTTTTGTTGCAGGTGAGTCGAATAATTCCACTTCGAAACAGATGTTTTGCAAATCTGGTACGTACATTTAAAAGTAAAGATGATCTAAATATACGATAAATCCTCTGAATTTTCCCTCAAATGCTGATGAGCGCTCTGAGATTTCTCATTCCTTCCATCCTCATTTCTTATGTTATCTTCTTTCCAATATTTTGCAAGATTATTGCAGTTAGTCAACTTGTGTTTTCAAAGCCATAGAATTTATTGTTTCTTCTGTGCTGGACTGCTATAACGCGCTACCGAGATCCAACGGGAAGCGATATTTTCAAGAATCCCAATCGCCCATGATTTTTACTCGCACATCAAATCGCTCGCTCGTATTGAACTGGACAATCAATTTTATCTCTCCGCGTTGCTATAGCTCGATAGATTTTGCTCGCGCACTTTTGCCATCCAGCTGTGACCCGAGCGTGAAATAAAATTTGTGAAAACTGCTTTGTCGGTCCGTTGGATTTGAGCCAGTGACTCCTCTCACGTGCAGCGCTTCATTCTTCCATCTACGTTTTTAAAAGCTCTTTAATCTCGTCCATCCACTCGAAAAGCTGCGCCCCATCATGTATAGTGCTATGCAGCCATACCCCGACAGAGAATGAGAAAGAGTGCGTTTTATGAGTCCGTAGAGATCGGAGGAGTGACGCTCCGTGCGTGCGAGCTGTGCTTCTCGCTGCTCGTTCTCTTTGCTCTCCTTGATGAAAAAAGTCTCACATAACAGCAGCACATTTTTTTATATTAGATCCAAAGCTTGTGTTGAAAAGCTCCAATTTGTAGAATGAGAGTGACAATTCTTGCAAGATTTTGCACTCATCAATCTCGCGGATTTCCAGGATCAAAATGATCTTTGGAGATCTGCAAGCTCGTCAAGCTCGACAGTTGGTTCAATTTCCTTCAAGCGTGCAGTTTTGGTTCATCGAAAGCGCAAAACAAGAGACAATGATTCTTGCCACGTAGCGCGCACGCAGTAAAAAGTGGGCGAAACAGCGGAAATGAACGAGGGAAGCGAGCGAATTCACTTGCATCGCCGCTAATAGTTTCGGCCCCTGTTCTGCCTCGGCTCGCTCTTGTTTTCCCTGAAAATGTGAATAATTGCTCCCCGGGCTACGCGGCAGATAATGAAAGGATTGATTATCCTGCGCTTCCGCGCGTTTGTTTCGTTTTTGCCTACATACACAATGGCGTGTTATTTATCGGAACAGTGTGTATTCATAATTCATGGACGAGGATCGTTTGCGCGATTACATTTCGAAAGAGAATGACGGAGTGAGAGAAAGATGAGTCGCT
>JAPYYZ010002223.1:0-16381 GCA_030522705.1 Eretmocerus eremicus | reverse complement strand
AAAAAAATTGATTCATAGAATTGAAAAATAAGGGGGTTTGGGTACGATGGGGAAAGAGCAGTTATACTCGCCAAGTTATACTTTTGAAAAAAGTGAAGAAGGGGGGGGTATAGATGTACTATCAATGCTAATGTCTACAGCTGTATCTCGGAACAGGAGGTCCATTTGACGGATAGGCCTAGAATTTTTCATAATGTCGGTAGTGCAAGTCTGTGGAAAGATTTCGGGCGATGATTGGTGTTCCAAAGACCTCACCCACCTCTCGTGAAACTCCAAAATTATTTTCTCTAGAGAAAGACTATTTCCGAGATTCTGTTGACTCTCCGAGACTCACAGCGCTTCTACAGGAAAATAAGTACAGACTTCCTCACATCGATACATGATTCTTCCATATTTCCCTTTTCGGGCCTCATGCCAGCGAGGAAGCAACCAAAAAGGGGAGAACTTAATCTCTTAGTTTCATGTCTCGGCACCTGCTCTTTAGAGCTTTATCCAGACGGCACCCATCTGCGTGGGGTTGAGTTACGCTCAACCAGCGCATCTGCCAACTACCAAGCACATGAGAAAAAATCTCAGTGGTGCCGGCCGGGACTCGAACCCCGGCCTCCCGCGTGGGAGACCAGGACCTTATCCACTAGGCCACGGTGGCCTCAACCGAAAAGGAGAGAATCAAATTTCCCGGGAATTTCAGAAACGTAATCACCAGGCCAAATCCATACGGATGACTTTCAGGGCTCTTGATCTGCTGTTTCCGCCATATTTTGGCCCATGGAACATATTCCCGAGGTCGAAAAGAATTCGCAGACCTATGATCTAGAGTTGTACCCGATTGGAAAGAATGGCTTATACACAAGGCTATGATCCCAGAGCGAATGAAAGCTATTACTTCTCATGAAAGCTTGAATAAGAATCAATCTATCTTCGGTCATCAGGCAATTGAAAGCACTCCCAATGAATATGGGGATGGATCATCAACCTCAACGCAAAAAGTAGAAGAGCAGATTCATTGTGCACATACAGGTTCGGCTCCAAGGGACAAGTATGATGAAATCAATCTCCGAAATCAGGTGGCTGCAAAAATACGCCCTGTCAGAGACGAAGCCATCCGACTACCTGCTAAACGTCAGATGGACGTAGGAGGAGCAAAATCCTACGATGGTCGAAATGTACTCTCGAGACACGAGGTTCCAATCGGCAAGTAGTCGATCTTTTATGCGGCGACTCTTTTATTGTATTCTTTGGGAGCGATGATACATGCTATGCTTGATTTGGAAAATTCTACAATGCCCTTGAATGAAAATACTTATAGTTGATTATCTGGCTTACATCCATCTCTCACAAAACCAAGGGAGTTTCGAGAGCTCGAGCAAGATCCCCAACCCACACATGCAGCTAGGGCTCTCCTTACGAGCCCTGTCTCAGTATCCAGTCGAATTGATTTTGTGGAGGTGTTATATGGCGCTTCCTCAATAAATCATCAATTGAGAGACTTTTTTAGAATCCTGCGCATTAATGAAATATTCACTGTCCCTGGATACAGTTGAGTGTCCGATATCAAACTAATTGATCTCGGTCCCCTCACTTGTTGCAAAGAAGCAAGAGCACAGTAGTTAGGCCTCACCATTATCGAATTTTTCGAGCCAATATTCTATTATGGGTGAAAAAATTCTGGAGGACCTCTGCTATCTTGTTACAATCATTAAATCCTGCATTACGAGTTTTGTGCTGATGTTTAATGACCAATTGGATATTTGTACGATCTTCTGATATCTGACAGGATTTCTAGTCCCATTCACCTAGGTGTTGTGAGTATTATGCGATTCGCAATGGAATAGTGTAATACTCAAAGCTGTGCGTATAGGCGATTGTGGGACTAGATTTATGTACAAGGTCCTCGTGCTGAAAGCACCCATATGCGAACCAGATGAGTTAATGCGTACTGCGTATTCTTTTTCTCACCTCGGGGTGCCAGAAGTCCGAATCTTTCGATTCAGAGCAGGCGGAAAGTTTGCGTTTCTGCGCACTTAACCGGAAAATACTCTTTCGTCTTCACTCACAGACTCCCAATTGTATGTTGAGCAAAAGGCGGGTGAAAATTCTCTTCGCGAGCCAGATAGGCGCGTACTCTATTTTCCTGTCTCAGGGCGTAGAAAATGCAATCTTCTGAGCCACAACAAGCACCGAATCGAATTTTCGTCCGTTTTGAATCGGAAGATTTGCACTTTCCACATCCTGAGATGAGAGAATGGAATACATACCTGGTTCGCGTGGGCGCTTTTGGTACAAGGTTCTTGTACCTCTTGCTTCATTCAGGCTGCAATCGATCCTTCGCGCCAAAATTTCCCATACGAGCAGCGGTGCGTAGTTTGCTAATTCAGTAACAGTGATTAATTATCTGCTATGTCAGACTACCACCGCAACCGCATTCACTCATATGCAAAAATATGACAAGCCCCCATTAGACTCAACAGTATCGGCTAATTGTCGGTCGGAAGTCCTGAGACTGCGTCAAAAGTCAATAATTTTGAACTACTGTGCACTGAAACTGATTTTACTGGAGCCACGTAATCGCGATTCCTAGAACATGGATAGACTGGGGCGGTATGAATCAGCTGGAGTGAATTGATGGAATGGCAACAGAACGGCAAGAAATTGTCATGATCGGTCTTTTTGATCGGCTCTCCGAAACACATAGGGTGGATCCAAACTTTTCGGAACCAAGCCATTATTTGAGCTACACTTCGGAGGACAAGAAATAACTCACACAATTTCCGAATAATACATTGATCGTATTTTTGGGAAAGGTTTCAAATATCGCCCTAAGTATTGAACAAAATTGCTCCAGGATTGAGGCAACGTTGTAAGATTCTCCATTCCAATCAGTATTCACTGCCGTGGTGTCAACCAGCTGATTGAATCAGTATTCATAGAATGTACTCAAACTCAATATTTAAGGCGCGGAAACCCGTCAATGTGAAGCCACATGCTGAATATATCGTGATTTTGATGATTTTAGTACAAAATAGGCACAATGCAAGTGTTTTCGTCACAGAATCAAGTTTCGTCCCCTCGGGCGCTGATCGTAATCAGCTCTGTGTGGTTGAAAAATCAGTGACTGGAACAGAAGTTCAGTGTTCGCAACCGTTTGTGTCAGTGAAAATCCTTCAACAGAAACATCAGCGCATCATAGCTGATCTGATCAGTGTTCGGTTCCCGTGTATCCACTGTATGTACATAACAACGAGTGCTGCAATTCTGCGAGTATCGTCGCGATTTTTGTTCTTTCATGCGCACTGTCATTGAGAGTTGATACCATCCGCATAATTTTCCACTCTACAACGCAAATAATATGGTTTTTGTCGAAATTGTTTTTGGGATTTATAAGCAAGTTTCTTTCACAATTTATTAAGGTGGACATGTGAGCCTTGCCAAGGTGTTTACATCATTGAAAAATTCAGAAAAAACGGATTGAAACCAATGAGAAATCCAAACTTTATGTGGTTAGTTAATAAAATATCACATTCTCTATGATATACTATTCGACTAATATACTAATTGTACGTAATAGAATAGTTGGAGTCTGCTGCTGTCACCCAAGTCATTCAATTATGCACTGAACATCACTAAACATTCGGGACTCGAGTAGCCCTTGGCGATGAGCTTTCTTGCAAAGTTACTGCCCAGCTGCTATGCATCATGCTGCATGTTGCTGCATGTGCTGTGCAGGTGCGCGTGTGCTTCAGGTTTGGTTATTCGAGATTAGGCAATCATGATGTTTTATTACCTACTGCCACCAATATTATTGCCATATTCTTGTTCGATACGAGAGCGCGCACACACGTGCAGCCATCAGAATTTGCAGATACGCATTTGCCGAGGGTTCCTGATTCACGGCAATAAATCAGCTATCCCGAACAAACAATCAGCTAACTGGATTGAGTTTCAGCATAAGCAGCTGTTTCGCTCAGGAAAAATCCGTCCACGTTCACTGAAAATATCAGCTATTATAAGCTGATTGTCAGCTACTGTAGCTGTTTCGCGCGGAGAGAGTACATCTATGATGTCCTAAGAGTCCTCGATTTTCGCCACCAACGAAATCCTGCCTCGCCGAGATTACGGAAAGGATTGGCTAAATGAATCCACAACGGAAGATATCTGGAACAGCTACTACTTTATTCAAACCGAACTAGTCTCTCAGTGAAAAGAGACCTATGAAATGATCTGAAGCTACTGTGATTCTACGAAAACTAGTGATTCTTACAAAATGACAAGGCTGACCAGGGCTGCGAGTCCTTGTCACGCGACATGCGTACAGGTTTGATTGATCCAGGGGTAAGAGGGAGCGTCGCACTTCTCGCACTTCTTGAGTACTGATCGTTCGACCCTGATCTTTTCTGTGCAATCGCCCGAGGGGCTTGCCGATACTTATGTGTTGAAATCATGCCAGTCGATTCTTGCATCAAGCTCCACTCTGGTCGACGAACCTGCGATATTCGTGATCTTGTCCGATTCCTCATATCGCCACTTCACTTATGAGGATATTCCTGCATGTAGCTATATCATACGCGACACATCTTCGAAAACTTCCTGTTGCTCAGGGATAAATAAGAGATTTCGAAATTTCAAATTATGAATATTTCAATATGATGACTGGATATTTTGGTAGATCTATTGTCTATCACACAACAAGGGCGAAAAAGGACAATTTCTGCATGAGTTGCCGAACATGTGCATCAATAATACTCCTCCCGCGAATGGGTCACGCATGCAAAAGCTTCTCTGACGTATTGCGTAAGGTATTCTTCGCAACTATGCACAAATGAACTCACTAAATGGATCGATATTCACGCAGATTGATTTGGAGAACAAAAGTGAGGAATGGGAGGATGGATGAGGAGGGATCACGTGACGTCATCTTTGAGACCGTGTGTAGAAGAAGGGTCACACACTACTCTATCCGTGTGAGAAAGTACATTCAAGCACACTCGACAGAAGCGTGAATGGGAGAACTGTGCGGGAATTCTTTTTTGACCTTCCGCGCGTGAAAGTTGACTCTTTGTACGGGTCGATAACTTTCACTCACAGATTGTCAGAATAGTTTATTTCGATACAAGGGCGTAATAGTATTTCATGACACCGCACGTGGACGGGTACTTTTGTGCTGAGGGCTGTTTGTGACACGAGCGAAGCGAGTGTTACAAGCCCTTCGTACCAAAACTACCCCTCCGCATGCGGTTTCATACAATATTTCATAGCACGAATACCTGAGAATCATATATTATATGCGTCTCTTTAACTTGGCACTACGAGCAATATCCACAATTAATCTTCAGCTTTTTAAATGCTGGATATGTCACAGGTTGAGAACGAATTTCTTCGAGCCAAACTGTGAACCTCCGAGCCTCCGTATATTCGAGACGGAAGATGCATCGAAGGGTTTTTGATGGAGATATTGAGAAGAAGATCATTGGAAAAAATTGATTTTACAAACGCGAAGGTGTCTCGTCTCTCGACAGTGGCCAGAATTATCAGGGGGAGATGGTGTGGCCTCTGTCGAGTCTCCCCGACGTCTCGATGTTCTGGCTCTTTGGGGCTCTTATATTTTAATCGCAGTCCAATCTGACCGCTTGCAAGAAAGGTCTTTAGCACGCTATTCCCATATGATTTTACTCTCGAAGCAGATGGTAGCCCACTACCATCGAATTTTAGTGTTAGGCTGCGTCCAGCGATGCCGTGTCGTGAGGATTAGGGTGCGTGTGAAGTAGGTGTCGCGAGAGTGTTGGGCTGCGTCTAGCAATGTAGTGTCATGCAGGTTAATAGAGTTCGCTCGTAGTATGCGTACAGATGGGAGGTGCTCGGCTAGGTCGTGTAGATAGTGTATATAGTGATATTGGGGGGTTATGTAGGACTTCGTAGGTGGACAATTAGAGCAGATCCGAGTCAGTGTAAATAGGTGGCATGCTCGCCACAGAGTGAGGTGTAGTTGAATAAGGTAGTTTGTGAATAAATGGGCGCATAGCTGAAGGAAATAGATACTGGACCTATCTCTGCCCAATAGATCCACCCCTCCCCTTATTTACAGGTGTGCTCATACCCGGACGTAAGTAGCTGCTCCGCCCTTTGGGCGCGGGGACTTAAGCCCAATCCCGATCCGGCCGAATAGAAATGAGTTATGACCTTGTGAGGTAACATAATCTCACATTTCTCCGTCACAAAATTCGACGGCAGTGGGCTACCATCTGATTCGAGAGTAAAATTATATGGAAATAGCGTGCTAAAGACCTTTCTCGCAAGCGGTCAGATTGGACTGCGATTGATATATAAGAGCCCCAAACAGCCAGAACATCGAGGCGTCGGGGAGACTCGACAGAGGCCACACCATCTCCCCTGATGAGTCTGGCCACTGTCGAGAGACGAAACGCCACCGCGTTTGTGAAATCAATTTCTTCCAATGATCTACTCTGCAATATTTCCATCAAAAACCCTTCGATGCATCTTCCGTCTCGAATATACGGAGGCTCGGAGGTTCACAGTTTGACTCGGAGAAATTCGTTTTCAATCTGTGACGTATCCAGCATTTGAAAAGCTGGAGATTAATAGTGGATATTGCTCGTAGTGCCAAGTTGAAGAGACGCATATAATATATTTGGAATCTCCCGCGAGCGCACACATCACCGATCAATGTATTGGTCGATAATAGAAGTAGTTCGAAAACCTAAAAATCATGTCCAACGTTGCAATTTTTGGGTTAGAGTGCTATAAAAACTTTTTTCGCATCCGAGTGATGGGTTTCCGGTCCGAGCCGCAGGCGTACTGGCGCGGGTCTTTCGAAGACGAGTCAGAGTTGATTCTCGCATACGCGAGCCGCGAGCTCGGCTTGAAAACACCACGGTTTTCCGAAGCCGAGGCAGATTTGATTCTTGCGTACACAAATTCAGAATTCAGTTCGCGTACGCGAGAGTTCCGAACGTTGAGTCTTGAGTGAGCAAGTATTTGGATCGGCTAGCTTACGCGAGGGTCTTTTGCGGGAAAGGCGTAGTTGATTCTCGAGGCGCGAGTTCAAAAATAGGCTCGCGTACGCGATGACTGGTAACGTAGGGTCTCGCATACGCGAGTGATTGAAGCAACTCACGGAGTCGCGCACATCTTCCATGGCCGAAGTGAAGTTGATCCTCGCGTACGCAAGATTCGAGATCGGCTCGCGTATACTAAGATTCCCCGCGACCGAGGCAGCATTGAATCTCTCGCGAAAGCGGGATCGGGAACCAGCTCGCGTACGAGCGGACCTGTAATTCCTCTCTCGCGTACGGGAGCTTTCGAATCGGCTTGCATACACAAATATCTCTCGCGGCCGAGGCAGCATCGATTATTTCGCGTACGCGAGGTCGGTGATCGGCTCGCGTAAGCAAGAGTTTGTACTGTTAGGCCTCGCGTACGCGAGTATGTAAATCGGCTCGCGTACGCGAGGGTCTTCCGTGGCCACGGCCAAGTTCATTCTGGAGTACGCGAGGATTTGTAACGTTAAGTCTCGCGTACGCGAGTATTTGATTCGGCTCGCGTATGCGAGGGTCCCCCATGGCCGGGGCCAGATCTATTCTCGCGTGCGCGAGCTCGGCAATCGGCTCGCGTACGCGAGGATTCGTATCGTTAGGTCTTGCGTACGTGAGTATTTGAACCGGCTTGCGTACGCGAGGGTGTTCCGCGACCGAGCCTAAGTCTATTCTCGCGAACGCGAAATTTCAAATCGATTCGAGTACGCCACGGTTATCCGAGGCCGAGGCAGCATTGATGCCTTGCGTACACGAGTACGAGAATCGGCTCATGTACGCGAGGGTTCATAACGATTTGTTTGGCGTACACCAGTATTTGAATTAACTTGCGTAATTGCGCAGGTCTTCGGAAGCAGGGGCACAGTTGATTCTCACGGCGAGTTCGGAAACCGGCTCGCAAACGCTAGGATTGGTAACGTGGCGACTTGCGTACGCGAGAATTCAGGTTCGCTTGCGTAGGCAATGGTCTTCAGCGGCCGGAGCAAAGGTAGGTCGCGCGGAAGCAAGTTCTTGCATCGACTTGCGCACGCGAGGATCCCCGCGTCCACGTAGCATCGATGCTCTTGCGTACTCGAAATCTGAAATCGGCTCGCGTACGCGAGGATTTGGAACTTTCATCTCGCGCACGCGGATATGAAAATCGGCTCGCAAACCAGTGGATTCCCGCGGCCGAGGCTCCATCGAATCTCTTGCGTACGCGAGATCGGAAACAGGCTCGCGTTCGCGAGTATTTGAATCCACTCGCGTGCTCGCGCGGATCTCCTGCGACCGAGGTGAAGTTGAGTCTCGCTTACGCAAATTTTCATATTGGCTCCAGTACACCACGATTTTGTGAGGCCGAGGCAGCATTAGGTCCCTCGCGCACGCAAGATTTTCCAATGTGGGATTTTGCGTAAGCAAGTATTTGAATAGCTTGCGTACGCGAGTGTCTTTCGCGGCCGAGACCAAGTTGATCCTCACGCACGCAAGTTTGAGGATGGGATTCAAAGCGCCACGGGTTTTGGAGGCCAAGGCAGCATCGAGTCCCTTGCATACGCGAGTCCGGAACGCGGCTCGCGTATGCAAAGAATCGTAATATTTGGTCTCAGGTGCGCCAGTATTCTGTGAACTTCCAGCACCGGCTTGAGTTGTCCCAGGCGCGCGTTGCGAATTCAAGACCGTGCCCCGCCAAGCGGCGTCAAATGGTAAGGGTAGGTCAGAATGGCTCGGGGTGAGGCAAAATCGAACGTATGGGTGAAATGCCTTAGAGTGGGGCAAAATGGAGGGGTGGGGTAAAATCGACAGGGTGAGGCAATGCGGGCAGGTTGCGGCAATATGAACTGAGTGGAGTGAATTGGTCCACCTCCAACCTCTTTACACTGCCCAGGCCTTGTTTATCCCACCCTGACCATATTGCCCCACCCTGCCCATTCTACCCCACTCTGTCCATTTCACCCCACTCTAGCTATTTTGCCGCACTCTGAGTCATTTTACCCATTCGGTTCATTTTGAAGGATAACAAGCTCACAAAATAATGATTGATATCTTCCAAGCTTCCTGATCGGTGAAGGACAAAATGTAGCGAAGACGCTGATGTGACTCTTGGGAGAGAGACAATGTCAGAATTATGGAGATCTTTCCAATAAGTATCGTCCTCTGAAAGCAGAGAACCTCAGTAGTGTCACAGTCAGAATTGGGAAAATTATCAATAGTGAATACATACAGACTGCACGATACAGGAAAACAAGCGTGTTCTAGATTTGGGAAGAAGCCATTTCACCCAAGGATTAACAGGGTTGTATGTAGGAGACTTTTGCATTGAATCAGCATCGCCCATGAACTGTCTACACTTGGCCTTGGTGAACAGAGGACACCGCAGCGAAGCGGAGATTTCTGCCCTCGGTGGACCAAATTTCAGGGGTAGATAGATCGAATCACGCAAATTCTGATGCTTGCAGCAGTATGTTTCGAAAATTCAATCGCAAAAGCATGATTCGTTTCGAAGGTGTTCGACTCTTGGTTATAGGAGCGCTCTGTTCACATTATCCGGCGTGGAACACTGCTCTATTCGGAAAATCAGTACAGGCATTCCAATGATAATACTGAATTGGATGATCGATCAATGTTATCTGACGATATTTGAATATTATTTTAACATTACCAGAATATGACTTCAAGCGCAAAAATACTATTTGGAGAATCTCGACATTATTTGATGTAAAAAACTGTTCCGGCGCTAACCCAGATATTCATATTTGCTCGAGGAACTCAGCGAGGACCCGAATCCTCTGCAGATCAAACAGCCGTCTGACATAATTATTGATCATCGCATGCATTGCTTCGTATGATTATGATATTCTGAATCAAACAACACCACTCTCAACGTCACAATCCGTGCAATGGTAGTGTATTTTGAGATTCAATACCAGAATATTGATGCGCTCCATGCCAAATAATGGATCGAGATTAGCCAGAGAGCGGTGATAATGTGAAGATCATCCTGCCCATCGATTCCGTCATTCTCTTTCTGCAATTCTTAATTGACCCATGAGGCCGCGCCCTCGCGCCCGGTCTCATTCTCAGATTTGCCCTGGTTTCTCTCATACCCCAGGTGGATAAGGAAAGATCTCTTGTTTAGGATAACGGAATGGAATGCGTAACACGACCCTCAAGAAGCTATTCTGCTCAATGATTCGTCACTCGTCAATGGAGTTTGTTCCCTCTATGTTTTCGTATTCCGCGATGGAATGACCAGAATACAGAAGTGCTCATTTTTTGAGACCAAAATTTACTAAGATGGGTGGTTTCGAATCCGCAAACGTTCGTGGGTCACAACAAATCAGAGAATAAAACCGGGCTCGGGGGCGTAGCCTGATGAATCGATTGAACATTGCAATAAGAGTATGCTGGGATCAATCGGCGAAGCGGTCTTCTTGTTCCCACTGCTTCCTGGCTAATCTCGATTTATTATTTGGCATGGACGGCATCGATATTTTAGGATTGAATCTCATAATGCACTACTATCGTACGGCTTGTGACATTGAGAATGGTCTCGTTCGACTCAGAATATCATAATCATACAAATCAATGTACGGGATGATCAATGATCATGTCAGACGGCCGTTCAATCTGCAGAGAATTTGTTTCCCCTCCGAGTTTTTCGAGTAAATGTGAATATCCGAGCCAGCGCCGGAACAGTTTTACACGTCAAATAAGGCAGAAATTTTCCAAAGAGTATCCTTGCTCTAGAAGTCATATTCTCGTAATGTCAAGATAATACTCAAGTATCGTCAGGTGACATCAATCAATTGTTGCACATCAGTATTATCATTGAAATGCTCGTATTGATTTTCCAAATAGAGCAGTGTTCCCCGCCGGAGAATGTCAACAAAGCGCTTCCATCACCAAGAATCGAAAGATTTTGAGACGAATCAAGCTCTTGCAAATGAACTTTTCAAGAGATACTGCTGCAAGCATCAGAATCTGCGTGATTCGATCTATCTCCTCCCGAAATTTGGTCGAATTCCACCGAGGGCAGAAATCCCCGTTCCTACTGCGGTGTCCTTTCCAGATGGCAGCTCATCACAACTTGAAATTTACTGGCTGAAATGGAAAGGAGTGCGCAAATTACCACTCGTCTCTGAAATTATTGGAAACTTGGGTGATGAAAATCACTCACATGAATCAACTGCTTACTAATAGCCCATGCGGAGCAATCTACTACTGCTTCGCAGGTGATGACCGTCGATATCACTCCCTGAACCGGATCTCCGCCCCGAAGACAGGACGGGTCGAGGAGCCGGTCGACTTTGAGGATGATGTGCCCGCGGCCTGTAGACACCGGTAATCAGCGCGAGGAGACCGCGAAGGCACCTCTCGCCCTCCGTGGAGCACAAGCAAGAGCGCACGGCCAGACACTCGCGAGGCAACAGCTTGAGCTGTAGCTTCGCGAACCCAGGACGACTTCACGCTCACGCCGGGTCGACGAAGATGATGGAAGCTGTGGAATGTCCTGGGTTTTGATGCGACGCCGAGATCCACATAACCTCGAACGCGTACTCGTCGAGCGTCATACCCGCATGACTGCTCGAGCTTTCGGGCGAGATTCTCATGACGCTCCGGCGAGACGCTCATGACGCCTCGGCGAGACGCACATGACGCTGCCGGGCTTTACAGATAACGCATTCTTGAATAATTTTGCAATTGCAGGTACAAATTGGACAGGCCCGTACAAATTCTTCAAATATTCTCCCCGGGTAGCTTATTTTGGTTATGTCATTGCCATTTCCGCTGGTTATAAACTTCAGGATCAAGCTGTATATCTATGTGCTCACGCGGAAAATTCAAACTATGGTATGAGCCCGAAGTTGATGTGAGGCTTGAGCGAGGAAAAATTCATTATGAACCCAGGTTATTTACTTGTTGAGTCACACAATCGATCGAATATATTTGTAGTGGACCTGTGCATCTTGAGCTCCGTTCAAATACGGAGATTCAAAGGAGAATTTTCGATGGGAAGGTAACTTTGAGATAGTGGAGAAGAATCGATGGAAGAGTGGCAAAGTTTGAAAGGATGATTCCAAACGCGGATAGCACTTTGTCTCCCGATAGTGGCTAGACTCATCAGGGGCAGAGTATATGCACACTATCGGGCTCTGCCTGACGCTGTTGGAAGTGGCATCGGATCGTCCTTATATAGCCGCCTTATTTGAGCGCTCGCTAGAGGATGATTTTAGATGGGTTCGCCATGTTACTCAGGTGTCATTCTACTCATCTCTGCAGGTTGCGGCCCACTGCAATCAGATTCTGAACTAAATTTGATGTATATATATATATATATATATATGTGCGTCAGATCAGTATATTTTTAAAGAATCGTGCTCAGCCCTCCCGCGAAATTACTCGCCAATTCTACTGAAAGTAGGTACGAAGAGTAGTACTTTGCCCAAGTTTCAGCTCGAAAAAAAATTTTCGGTGCCCGTGGGAATTTTTTGAAGTTCAAGAAAAAGCCTTTCTAGACCCTTTTTCAAAAATTTGCCAAAAATAGTGAGGTCTGCGGGGACGGATTTTTTTTGTCATCAAGTCAACTTTTGGGAAAAATTTAACCCCAGCCCAAAAGTTTGACCCGCGCATCTGGCGCCAAGAACTGTAAAACGTTACTTTTCCGATTTTTGACCATTCGTAGAATCGCTGCCATTTTGAGTCATCTCAATATTTTCCAACTCAGCCCAGCCATTTTTTTTGATCTTAGAAATACCTACATTTCCCGTTTTCGAACGTCCGAATCGTTTGAGCCGCGTCTGAGTTATAACCAACTGAAATTATGCATTTTTCGAAAAATGCTCAACTTGACCAGCTCGCCAAATGTAAATACCTCCATCAATCGGTCTGAAACTTATGTGGGTTACTCATCAGAGTGTCTCAAATTGGTAGGAGGAATTTCAAGCTGTGTATTGGCCCTCCATCAGAGCTATGAATTTCTGAAATACCCCATTTTTGCTGTTTTTGAGGCGCTTTTTCAAGCAAATCCCCACTTGATAATCAGCTCCAACTGCGCATGCGCACATATCTACGACGCTCAAAGTATCTTATCTAATAGCTAGTACCAAACCCCCAAGTCTCCATCGCAGGGATGCAAGCGAGGTGGGTTTTCCGACGCGCGCACTTACAATTTTCTTCGAGCTAGAGCACCGGCGTCGAGAGGTAGAGCTGGAAGGTAAGGCTGTCTGTATTCCACGGGAGCACTTTTGTGAGTGTTTCCCGTGTTCATCGAGCAATAGCCCGCAGATGGCATGCTCTGCCACAGATATTCCCTCTGGCTCTTGACGTCCCCACTTGGGTGAAATTCGGCGGCTCGCGAGATGCGGCGACGTAAACGCGCGATTTCTATGTTCGCGTGGAATAATTACGCGCATCATTCACTTCGGCTAAACGAGATGTGCGTGATGACGGATTCGTGTTAGTGCGTCGATGCGAGAGCGGCTAAGCGAAAGGGCAAACATTTGGGTTATTCCACATGTATAGTCGAGCGCGAGTTTTCAAATACGTTGCGCGAAGCTAATCATTAAATATTGGTTACTTTACAAGATTTACATACAATTTATGTTAGTCATCATTAATCTCAACTACCATATCTCGACATGCATGATTCTACTCACACGGCTGGTCTGTCATGGTCCAGGAGTGGCTCGGAAAATTGAACTCCAAGATTTCAAAAATACCTGTGATTTCTCGATGTTGCATAAATCCCCCAATTTCCTAGAATTTAACGTATGCGTTGATGACAAGAATTTTCACAAAAAGCTCATGGAGAGACTATCGGACCCGAAATCTCAGGCCAGACTATCGGACCGTGTGTGAAAAACCGAGATTCTACAAAGATAAATTCATTCACTTTGACTTTACATCACACAAATGGGGCTTGAGATTAAGAGAAGAAGAAAGAATCTTCGCATGAAATCATGTACTGGGAAATTGAAAAGTGAGCTCCGGGCCCTATCATGTACTTTGGTGTTAAACGATTCAGAATGAATATCTATCCGCACATATAGAGTGACTTCGACATGACATCAAGAATTTCTAACGATACACAACCCAAAGAGTAGATACGATACGGATTTTCAAATCGGGCTTTGCTTGGATTTTTGATAAAAAATCACGGCCCAACAAATTTGGTGACATTTGCAACCTCGTGGCAGATTGCTCACGTTGAGAATAGTTGAATCCCTCAATCGTAGAGCTACAGACCCCTACTGATTTCATCGAAGAAACTGATCCTGTTAACATGAACTTGTGCCCACAGTTTCACGTTTTACTAGACTTATCATTCGCGAGGTCAGGCAAATAAATATTTACTGGTGAGTGAGGGAAACTAATTCCGAATGTGAGTGTGAACATCTTCATACTCTAGAAGATGAACATAAATTTCTCGAAGAATCATTCGTGAGCATTCTTCACCAGATTTTCACACTGAATCTCCCGTTGAATCGTGTCAACGATATGCTATTACACCGGATATTGCCATTTGCGATTTGATGGCAAATGAGTAAAATTCTATCATACAGAAAAAAAACTCTCAAAATTCAAGCTTGAGCGCCTTTTTACTCTAAAGAAGTGATACAAATTTGAGTGGGATCCTCATTCTATCTTTTGCAGATCTCTATACTGGATGACTAGAATTTGTTTCTATATTTGTCACCACCCATCAAAATAACTGATACAGCGAAACAATATTCCAAGAACTGCAATCGACTGCAACGCACAATCAACACTCGTTTGCAGGCTGAGCTCCGTTGAGTTGGACAGGATAGCATATTCTTGCTGTTGTGCTCAACTTTCGGTACGTGAGCTCAAGCCGCTATTCAGCCCGTGCACTCGTTCACGTGCGGAAGTTGACGCGTTGGTACATGCATGTTAGTTCCCCCGGACCATACTCCGGAGATCTATCCAAGATACACCAAAAAACGTACAAGCTGTACAGAACCAATAATAGTGTTCCGCGGTTTCCTTAGTCGTTGGACGAGATGCGAGCATACATGAACAATGTACCTTATTGACTTGCGTGGCAGCGCGAAATTTTTATTATACATTTCTAATATTGCAAGTTCGATCACTTCGTTAGACCTGCATGTGAGATTTCAACTTCGATGAGGATCAGAAATGTATATATGGTGGCACCCGAATCCACATTCCGCTAACGTACGACCTGCGACTTGTCATTTGCCTCGTCATTGTGCCGTCAAGCGTATCGCATCTTGGCGCCACAGTGATTCGTATCTAGGCATTGGCAGTATGTGTATGTTGGAGGACAATCTGTTACAACTATACATACGCGTTTGAGAGACAGTAAAACAGATGAATATACACGAGTACATGAAATGACACCTTACATTGGAGATGCGCGTTAGTTTTTGTTGCGATGGAATGCCCTGTATGCTTGAGCGCATACCGCGCAAACTTCTACAAGACGTGATACAGTGCTAATGCACTCGCATGCGCACTTTTATTTTTCTGAAGACAGCAAGAGAAACTACGCGACCGCGCGATATGTCCAATGTATATATATTACAAACGAAGAGGGATAGAGACGCAAAAATGCGCTATAGCGTGTCGATGCAGTCGCTCCCGCACTTGTACTCTACACGGATAGCGAGAGAAGGTGCCCGAGAGGGCGATATGGCATATACATGTACTGCTTGCAAGACAAAGAGCGCGACTTGACAAGTACGCAGTCTACCCACAAATATATGGTCGATGAGGGTAATCGAGTTGTACAGCTATGTACTATATATTATTGGCGCATCTGCTGTATAAATTGAACTACTCAGGTCAGTGCCCTCTCTTGATCACTCAAATTTTGAGTTGATCCAATGTTATCCTCGATGCTTCGTGAGCATCAACACACGTCGAGAGACTTGAGCGACTTTTCTTGTTTACGGATTGACTCTTCTGGCTCAATTTTCAAGAGCTGCTCAATGCACGAATTATCGAGAAATCAATAACGAGTCTGTCTCAGCTCATGCCTATGAGAAAAGTAGAACTGCCTCTTCAGCTCGCATTCTCAAAGAATTGAGTCGAGGTATTTTGACCTTTCGAGCAAGGGATGCGCTTGCTATGCTTACAGGTTGGCATTTGCGATTTTCATATCACAATGATCTTGATTTGACTTGAACATGGTTGAATTTCATACCCAAACTCTCATGAGAGAATCACTTATTTCATGTGGACTTGCAACCTCCCAAATCTCACCAAAATTTTAAAACTTTAAAATAAGAGTTTTCAGTCTCCTTTTGGGAGCGAGTTCCAGACCAGTCGTGTAAGTAGAGCCTCTGCATGTGTATTTGGTGTGGGTG
>JAPYYZ010002222.1:0-13872 GCA_030522705.1 Eretmocerus eremicus | reverse complement strand
CAACTTGTGCAAATTGTTTCAAAGTCGCGTAACTTGAAAAAGACTTGCAGTGGTCGAGCCCCGCGTGACGTCATATGAATACAATCATCGGCTGCGACTACACTAAACAGATAGTCTGGCATGATTTTTTGTGATTGGCAACTTGAATGTTCTTTCAAAATGTCTCTTTTTTATAGTAAAGATCAATATGTCCAGTGAATGATTTTTTCCGAATTTTTTTGTTCATGCCAGTGAGTAAAATTAATTGGTAAAGTTACTGTTATCGAAGCTAAGTAACTTTACCAATCAATTTCACCCATTGGCGTGAAACAAAAAATTCGGAAAAAATCATTCACTGTTCAGATTGATCTCTACTATAAAAAAGAGACATATGATTGTATCCATATGACGTCACGCGGGGCTCGACCACTGCAAGTCTTTTTCAAGTTACGCGACTTTGAAACAATTTGCACAAGTTGAAGAAGAATTTTGAGAATTTTCTCTCAAATTGCACCTTATTCCGCTGAATTTGCTCTAATTTGCCATATCTTTTGTTTAGGGGGTCAAAAAAAAATGCAGGTAGCTAATTGGCATTTTCCGGTCTGAGCCGGAAGCAAAAATTGGAATTATCACGAGGATGCGATATCTGTATTTTACGGCCGTTTATCGAATGATATTTTTTGGTCCATGAAAAAAAGTCAAAAATCCGTGTGAAAAGTGCTTTTTCACACGCGGAATGTCAGAAAATAGCGTTCGACTTTTGATCGAGATTGTTTTCGCCTTTCTGTGGAAAGTTACAATTTTCATCGGCTGGAAGGAAAAGAAAATCGAAAAGCGAGCTATGCGAAATAATATAATACGCGCAGCGGTGTGTAATATACTATTTCTCGCAGAGAGACTATGAGAAGTAACTTTCTCAAATCCGTGACCTGTGTATTTCAGTTGATTTCCACCCGAATGAAGTGAGTTGACAAGAAAATGATTTTGCCGATGAACCATAAAAGGGGTCCCATGAAGGAATCAGTATTTTTATAAATAGGTATCATCTACGGACTGATAAAATTATTCTTTGATACACGTGATTGATAATACTTCCAGTCAAGAAGGCTACGATTGATTCTTAGGATTAAATCTACCTATATGAAGAATCAGTCCAGTCAGATTATGTCTTACAAAGTACAAGAAAGGTTTATCCATTCTCATTCTAGATTTTTCTGATTCAGCTTGTCTGCGGTGTCGACATAACCTACGTTTTGTGGGTGAAAGCCACCTTAATCGATTCCTATTCGAATTTTGTCTCAAATTCATCGGGACTCCAGTCTCATCGCCGTCCTCACATGAACTGTCTTTTGTTGGGCGCGAGGTCATTGAGTTTCCCTTATCTACATGTTCATTAACCCCGTTGATATTACTACTATTGTTATTATTAGTAATCTTATAGCTATCACTATTACTAAGCTCCCAAGAACGCGTTTGCCTTGACGATGTTCCAGGATAAGTTTCACTCAGGTGCCGCCCACCTGCCTTGTTGTCATCGGCGCAGGTACAAAACAGGTTCATCTGAAATAGAAAATTCCATCATGACATTTCCATCAAAAGAATCTCTTCAATGAATTTTGATGTGATTGAACAATGATCAGTTTTCTTACGTATTGTTTACGATTTTTTTTCTGTCGCGTACGTCATCCGGCCCCAAATTTGAGCCCGCAAACGAAAAATATACGGGGTCGGCTTCACGAAAATTTCTCAAACCGAGACATGTAGATTTTTGGGAGAAAGTTTACTTTTCATCGGTTTACTTTGCCACTGCATCAGAGTTTTCATCAGTAACCGTTCATAATCCAACCATAACGTACCAAATTCATGTTCCAATAAGTCATCGAGAAGAATTTGTATAAGCTATGATTTGGGATCATTTCCAAGTCCGTAAACTGATGAACTAATGAAGAAAGTCACTGAACGAAATTTCATAGATTTCTGATTCCCGCCCATGCATTGAGCCAGAGATTTGTTTAAGATGAAGCTATAGCGTCATCCATTAGTTATCGGTCTTGAGTAAGCGTTGGTCGAGTGAAATAGGCTGACAAGTACTGCCATCATTTAACTCAGAGTAACAAGTTGTATTATGGAACACAAAATTTACTTTTGCAATAGTTTATCTTGAGGGTGATTTCAGTCTTAGAAACCAATCACTTGGAAAACTTCGTTTACAGTGATATTTTGCGTATGCGCGTTACTTTACGGACTTTGAAATGATGCCAATTATAGCTTGTAGAATGTTCTTCAAACTGAAATATTGCAAGATAAGTCTGACACATCTAGGTTGGATTATAAACAGTCAATACTAGATAATCTGACATGGGTCACAGAAAGCAGCCTCATGAAACATCACCCCTCTCCCTCAAATCTGTTTATTCTGGTATGAAATTATTTTTGTGTCCGAAACTAAGGTATTCTGAACAAAACGTCGCATCAATTAGTGGATCCATTTAATGTAATGCAAAACAGGAAATATCATTTCTGCGTTCAATGATGCCCCATTCAAAGTATCGGAGGATTTTTCGGCCATGACTATGCTTATCAAGACACCAGAGCAGAAGGTCAGTCTGCGTGTCACAGTAATTTCCAATTTTTTTCTCAATCACTCTTGTTATTGATTTAGTAGTCAGGGCAGTAATGGAGTTGTTTATCTGAACATGACATCTGCAAGTGAGAATCTACGAATTCAGCCTTTACTGATTGATGAGTACTGGATTCACTGTGACGTGGGAGGATAGACAAAAATCATGCCCTTCGTAAATCGGTTAAAGAAAATCATTTTTTGCATGGTACCCAGAGAGTTCATCAAGTAATAGTCTGGAATCACGCGTAATAAGTGAATCAAATCACAAAAATGAGTGGAATAGTTGCCTTCTCTACGATTTCTTAAGAGAAACGTATATTATATTGTACATTGTAACATGATCGCGACGTTACTTCGCGCTCAGTAACGTTTGAGCATGCAGGGTTTCAAGAAGATATTTTGTTCAGTTCTAGTTGAAATGATGAAGGTCAATGGTATATTCTGGGTTTCATACCTGTACCATGTCGGCTAGAAACAGGTCATGGCCAGCGCCATTGATTCCTTTGAGATCAGCATTACGGGTAAAAAGTTGCTCGAAACCCATTCTCTTGAGGGCTGCCGTAACGTTGACGATGGATCGGTGACAGAACTTGGGCACCTGAACCTCCAATTTCCTTGGTACAATGACTTTGAGCAATTTGTTCAAGTTCTCGCCGGGGTTACTGAACAGTCTGGTCTCCAGTCTCTCAAGATTGTCGCCTGGCGCGGTCGCTCCCTGTTGTCCGGGCATCACCATGATCATCGACACCGGTCTCTTAGCGTCACCCAAGGCAACTGCCGTCGCGTCAAGACTGGGTTCGTATCCAGCAGAAACGCCCGACTTCCACAAAACTGCGGGTATTGGCACAAGCTTTCGCTGTTTGACCGTCTCGGCGACAGCAAAGTACATCTCACCATCGCGACCTTCAATGCTGGACTCCGAACCGTCACAGCTGGACTGGAAGACGTTGGCTGACAAGGCAGTTAGTGGCGAGTGTAGCGAAATCGTGTGCGTCTTCATGAAGTCCTTAATTTTTCCTCCGGTCTGTTTGCGTATCAGCAGGTTGGTTCTACGACGCAGGATGTCACCCGCTGTCGAAAAGTTTATATCGACAACAGCGCCTTCGTAAAACTGCTGCGCTTGCTCCTTGTAGAAGGGTATGATGCGCCGTACTTTCAGCCTGTCGGCGAACAAGGCCCGTACGAAAGCAGCGTTCTCGATACCTTGACCTCGAGCCAGCGTCACTGTATCCGTTATGTTTTGGAATACTAGATGGGGATTGAAGGTTACCACATCGTCTAGTTTCAGAACGTCGTTCATTTGGTTTGAGGTGAGACCTCGCGCACCCAGAAAGATCATCGCCAAGGTACTGATCATGCCGAACGGTGACAATGTGACTGACCTCGCCGAGCTAAGTCCAGCGTTTGTGAAGGACCAGAATTTGCTAGAAAGTTCGTTGCACATGTTCAGAAATTCAGTGACATCTTTGTCCTGTCCTGCACTGCTCTGATCAAGGCCGACTGCTCCTGTCGAGTGTTCCAGCTTGACAGGCTCCGAGCTCAACTCCTGGAAATCCTCTTTGACGTTGGTTGGCTGCTTTTTCACTTCTTCCGTAGGTTCGTCACCGTTCTTTTGGGGTTGCACCGTCGTTAGTCTCTCAGTAACGTTGTCCTTTGAATTAGCCATAGGCTCGGCTGTCGTTCGTTGCGTTGCCAAAATGTTGACTGATGGATTCTCTGTGACTGTTATCTTTGTAGATGGGACTGCTGGAGTTCCTCTGTGAACTGGCCTCGATGGTCTCCTAATGTAGGCTTGTGATATTTTTTGTCCATCTACAGTAGGTCTGCGTGTAGTAGTATAAGGAGCTCTCGTTTTCATGGAGAACTTGGTAGGCTCTGTCGGTTTCATGTGAGGTATCTTCTCGTCGTCCAAATGTATCCTCCCTGCTGATTTATCGATTGTCGATTGAACCTTTTCCATTGATCCTTTAGTGGTGCTGGTGGCGGATGCTAAAAGTGGTCTTCTACTCACTGATGGTCGCGTTCTTGTCATAGGTGTTGAGCTAGAAATAGTTTCAGTCCGAATCGTACTTTTCGTTTTGGTAATCCCTCTTACTGTTGGGATGGGATTTATAGGCCGTACACTGGTAGTGAATACTTCACCCGTATTGTTAGAATTCGAAGTTTGCTCCTCTACAAATGTGTCATCTGACGTTCTGCCGAGGTTTTCAACTATTGTTGTCAAAGAATCATACTCGGTAGTCGGGTTATGATCTTTCATCACCGATTCGAATCCAGCTGTTGGTAAAATAGTTGTCTGTACACCACTAAACGAGTCATACGATCCCTTATCAAATTCTGTTGGGGAATTCTCCAATTGATTGATAATATTACTAATTTTGTCCAGAGGCACGTTGATTGATGTATTCACTTGCTCTGTGCTTGATTTAATAGTCTCTTGCTTACCAGAATCTGTGGGGGAAGAATAGGGAGATGTTTGCATGTGGGTTTCGTCATTAATAATTTCAGAGTCATTCTTCGTTGAAGTTTCTTCGTGAGAACTTGAGGTGACTTCAGTAATCGTCTTCTTCGAATCCTCCACTGAAATCTGTGGTGATTTCGATTCATTTTCCGTAACGTTCTTCCCTGGCGTTTTTGTTTCAGAAGTCGTGAATTGCATCTCGGAAACCGGGTTTTCCAGTTTTGATGCAGCTGTTACATTAGTTGAATTCGGCGCGAGACTAGAAGCAGATGATGAATCATAACCATCGTATGTTGGGTATCCTGCTATGATTCCGCTGGCAATTTGATTTGGTGGCTTATATTCCGAAGGTAGAGTGTACGATACGGTTGACGGAATATCTTGTTCTTGAAGTGGAACTGTTTGTGCAAGCAGTTCATCTATATCCTCAATCGGAAGCTTTGTTTTGATTCTTGTTAAAGATGAATTAGCCAGGCTATCCTGGCTGAGTTTTTGTGTCTTGACTTTCTCGATAGGATTCGGACTCGTCAGATCCAAGTATATGATAGGGGTTTCTACTTTACTATCGCCGTTACTATCAGATCCTAAACTTGGAGCATCTGAATTTTCACTATAAGGTACTACTGTCGATGTAGGAATTTCAGGAACGATACTGTCTATTGTTGAGATAAGAGTTGGCTCTTCTTCCAAACTGACAATGTCATCCACATTCTGAGACGATTTTGATTCATAATTCAAAGATCCGCCTTCATCGTACTTATGGTCTACATAAGGAGAATCTGAATTCGAGAATGGCCCCTTCGTGATCAGAAATGAATCAGTTGATAACAGATCTTCCTGTCCTCCGAATAAGCCATTATCGTTAAGGGATCCTTTATATATTACAGTTGGGAAAGTATCTGTTGGCATCTTTGAAACCGAATACTCTTTCATGTAACTATCCAACGCTTCTCCTAATCCTGGCAGAGGAGATTCTGATATAGAACTAGCTTGCGTTGTCATAACTGAATGTTCATCTTCTTTCTTGAAAGGTTTTATATACAATGTTGTTTTTGTTGGCGTTGAGGAAGGAGAAGTCTTCGTTTCTTTGGGATGATTAGTTTCAGATTTGAGCGTTGTCTGTTCCAGAAGAGGAGCTTTGTGAGTGTTTTCAGAAGGCAAACTATACACAGGAGTACCGTCATCGTAGATGGGAATAACCTTAACAGTTGATACCTCATCTCTTTCTTCTTTGAATGATTCAGGGGGTATCAGCTCAGCTTTATTTGTTGAAGACTCACTCTCGGTGAGTGGATTTTTTGCAGCAGAAGGAGTAAAATATTGTGGCATCGGCACTTCAGTGGCTCGTATACCCATGTTTGTAGGCTGGTTGTCCGTCGATCCTGAGACATGATCTTGCGTTGCATGATTTGCGGAGTTTTGTTCAACCTCTGTACTTCCTTCAGTGGGATTATTGTTGTCTACTTTATCGACAAAGAGCCCTGATTCTGTTATTGGTATTGATGCGGAAGTCTCTGTCTTGGATTGTTCTATTTCATCGTATGCTTCTGACTTGATTCCCTCTTTCGACATTACATAATTGTCCGTAGGGTGCTTTAATTCGTCCTGTTCATTGGACGTGACTGGAAGTTCAGGATCTCTGAGATCTGATTCTCCGCCATCTTTCAAATCAGCAAAAGAAGCAATAATCTTCTTTTGACTAAGCGCCAGAATCTCACTCTCCGTTTCATTGTTAGGAGCTTTCACAATAGTGGGCGATGTCTCCGAATCAGTCGCAAGAGTCAAATCGTTCTCTGCTAAAATTTCGCTTAGAGGTATGGACTGTGTCGTTTCATTGTTGATCCAGGGCTGAGTTGGATTTTGAGTGTCTTCATCTTCACCTACTTCGTCATCTTGTGATGGATTTAGTTTGATCGGTTTGACTGTTTCTACCGCTTCCAATTGTGGAGTGGTTATCTCAGAGAACTCGATTGGCGTGTTTACAGTGCTCTTTAATACAAAATGTATATCTTTGATCGCTTCTTGTTCCGACAGAGTATACAACCCTGTATTGTATGATTGAGCATGATTTTCGGTTTGTACCCGTTGAGGAATTTCAGTTTTATAATCCTCCACGGTAGATAAGATGTTTTCAGTGTCCGTTTGCAATGTTGTTGACTCGATACGATGGCTGTTATCTTCGATTTCACCCGGCACAGTAGTACTTTGAGTTGATAGGCGTATTGATTCAGCATTCATGATCGTACTAGAAGTGAGCGTATCATAGTTGTTTGTACTATTCTTTCCTTCCTCTTGTACAACCGGTTTTGTTGTGTGCAAGTCATTCTTCAACACTGACGGTGATGATACTGAATCACTAGGCAACTTTTCTTGAACTTCAGCAGACAACACCGTGCCTAGTTCCTCATTGTCTTTGAATATTTCCTGAATCCTCTCTGTGGTTGAAGTTGTTGATACCTGAGGTGATTTCGTTGTTTGGATTTGTTGGTTCTCAGTTTTTACTGGTACAAAAGCAGGAGTTGGTGGTGTTGAATCTCTTTCTCTCGTGTAAGTTTCTATATCAGCATCGTGCGTTGGAAGTCCCTGATATACTGGGTAGAGAGATGGCGTTACTTCAAGTAACGCGTCAGATACCTCGGATTCCGGGGTGTGTATCGGTTGATGAGTACCGATAGTGCTAGGTGGTTGATAAACTGGTCTGTAGGTAGAAGAAAGGATATCCTTCGTGGATGGAGTTTGAGGTTGATATATTGAGTGATAAGTTTGTCCAGTATTGCTCTTCAGAGTTGACCCAACCATTGGCCGTTCTGAAGATGGGACATCGAGATTTACAGAACTCGGAGAATTTTGTTCCACAAAAACAGGTCGGTGGCTGATCACTGGTTTTTTGTCCGTGTCAGATTTGTCGGGGCTGTATTGTGGATTGATGATTTTAATTGAGTCCGAATTGTCTTGATCTGTGGTGTCCATTGTGATTTCTTGTGATGCAGTAGACGGGGTACTGGATGTCGTAGCTTTTTGCTGATCTGCACGCGGGGTCGTTGAAGTAGAAATTCTCTCGGTTGGTATTGAAGGCACAGATAATCTCGTAGGTTTTTGTGAATCGTCGTAGGATTTTGTCGTTGTCCTCGTTGGGAATCTTGTCGTCATCGTTGATCCTGCCCCGTAATGTGGTAATTGTGTATTGATCATGTCTGAGTAGCTCGGTCTAGGCTTGAGACCTGATAGCATTTGGAAATCTAGATCAAAATTCTCTTTATTCTGTGAATTAGTCAAAAGCGAGGATGACACGGAAAGAGGAATGTACAAAGTTGGCTTTCCTTCCGATGAGTCATTCTTATTTGCACCATCATCCTTCCAATTAAAACCTGGAGTGGGTTTAGTCATGGTGATTCTGTAAGACACCGTGGTTGTTGTGGGCCTAGTAGTTTTAGACGGCTTAGCTTTCGTAGGCGGAGTGTAGGTATTCTGACCCTCGAGTATATCCTGGTCTAATTGCATGTTTCCCAGAAGAGATATTGGTTTTTGAGTATTGTCATACACTGGTCTTCGTGAGACCAATTTATTCTCTTTTTCGTCGTAAACGAGTTGATCGGGGACATAACTTGGTCTTGGCTCATATTGGTTATCGGCAGGTCTGGCGCTCTCTAAGGGAACCACGTCAACGTATGACTGATCATTGTCGGTGCCCGGTAGGACGATGCTCGAGTCTTGAGAGTATTGTTGATCAGCTGAACCACCCGATAGAATGTAGGGCAGCATATTGGTCCACTGACTGTTGACGCTCCCGGGTATTGAAGAAGCTGAACTTTGGATTTTGATCGGTTTGCTCAGTTCGTCTTTCAAGATTTTTTGCACATTCTGCACGATATCCGAGACCTGAAAAAAATTATGGTGCTGAGAAAATCTCATTGAAATTCTACAGTTATCTCTATACATTGGTCAAAATAATTAATTAAATGTAAATCAGTAGATAAGCTGCAGAATGAAGAAAGTGCGGTTGAGCTAAACGTTAAACCTAACCCATTCAAACAGTGCACCCACAAGGATTGGAGGAAATAGTCTGTTCTATATTCCATGTTCAGAAAATGTCAGCAAAACAGTATTGGAACGATCTCCGCCTCTGACAGAGGGCTCAACATTTTTCAAAGTCAATAGAATCCAAAGGGAATCGAACCTTGGGTTCGGGTCCCAGTTCGTGGTGGTGATGATGGTGGTGAAGGCCCAGATCAACGGGCATTCCGGTACCAGGCCCGCCGTTGGCAATCATGCCCTGGATCTGCTGTTTGGTCATCTGCTTCCGGACGAGCTGTCCATTATTGTTGAGGGTGTAGAACTGAAACTCGTCGGGCATGAAGAGCTTGACCGGCGACGTGGGCGGGTTGCGGCTGGCTGCGTTACCCACCGCGCCGCTGCTGCTCTTCCTCGCTCCAGCCTCCTGGATTATCACGCCGCTGAGGAATAATTACACGCCACCTTAATCGCTGAACTGTCTCAGATGAGGCCACTTTGTCCAATTTTACTTTGAAATTTCGCAGCGGGAGGCGCGCATTAATCGCGATTAAATATACCGTTTCGCTTCCAGAAGACGATCTATATCTCGATCTAAGAGCCTGTTAAAATTAGAAAAGAGGGGATGGAATACGGAAGCGCGAGCATTGTCGAGAGCAGCTCGTAATTGCGCAATAACAATCAGATTAGCGCAGCTAAAACGTTTAGAACGGTCCCGTGCGAGAAACCAAATTAATTACAGCGCTCTCGAAGTATATATTGCACGCGAGTAAGGCGCTCGGAATCGGTCGCACGCTCCTTTATCATCCGCGTGAGAGACTCGAGAGGCGTATAATGACTCGAGCAGTTAACAGTAGCTCGCATCCTGTATATATCTCGCAAAAGCGCCGCTTCGGATTGTTTCCTCGCTCGAGCGAGCCTCTCCTTATATTCTCTCGCATACAGCCGTGGGCCGCGCGCAGAGAGAGAGAATCGCCCGGGTGTTGAACCAACTGACCCAACGGTACACCGTGCCTCTTCGATCCGACCGTTCCCGATCATATTGTCGTCATATTCGCGGCAACAGGTGCGGTATTTACAGGTAGCTCCGCTGGGCCCTCCTCTTCGCTCTTTCTATACGCGTTTTTTCGGCCTCGTGTTTGCCGAGATGATGAATGGGCTCTTACCTCGGCTGGCTTCTCTTGGAGTCTCTCGGCAAGGCGCGAGCGGCGATTACCAAGTTGGCCCACACAAGCAGCACCGCCAGGATTGCCAGCTTCCGTCGCCTGTGTGTCATGCTGACCTGTCGGGCAGATGAGCTGGCTTGAATTTTATTTTCTCCCTGGACTCGAGAGCCTTGACTGTTATGGGCACGCGTTTTTGTGGATGGATGTGCGGTGAGAAGGACGAAGTTTTGAGAACTAGAGCATTTTTCAGTTCAGTGACACTTTTAAGCAGCGATGTGAAATCGGACTCCACAAAATATTTTGGAGTGATCGGGAATAGTTGATATGTAGCTTCCTAGTTTTTTTGTTTCGGTCGAATGACTCTGGTGATACTCTGGGGTGGTTTATGGATTGAAATAAATGCATGTTTATTCGTGAGGGCTTCGTGGAAGATTTTCTAGTGGCCCGGATATGATTTGAAGTGAAAGAGTCAATCGCATTCACATACCTCAGGATGTTTCTCCAAATTCGAGCTTTTGTATAATTGATTCAGTTTCTTCACTCATGTTAACGTTGTATTATAATGGATAATCGATCGATTTGATGAGTCAAAGGTCTTCTCAAATAAAGGAGAAGACCTTTGACTCATCAAATCGATCGATTATCCATTACAATTCGAGCTTTTGTCTTTAGATTGTCACGAAAGTAACCACACACATCGTGGCTTATCATAAGCAGAGAGTGGAGAACAATGGAGGGATTTTTCGTATCGTTTTGAACTCGAATAGCATCTATACATTCGTTCCTAAGAAATTTTTCCAGCCAGTTTTTCTTTCAGAAGTTTTACTTGAAATCATATTAACGAAAATATCAATCAAAAGATCGTCAATTTTCTTTTCAAGCCACATGCGCACAGGAAACTTATAGACAATGAAACTACTTTTATTATACTGAGAGTGGTCCCATTTTTTGGCCAAAGGACGAACTATGTCGGAGTTATAATAAAGGTACTAGCATCTCCCTATAATACAAGAAAAGTTCAAGGGATCTTCAACTCTTAGAGAGTCAAGCAAAAAATTGCGATTGCTCAATCGCTTTTAGGAATTTTTATGAACCAAGTTTTTGCACACGATGCAGGAATATTTGAAACAACATCGAGATTGATTTGTGATAGCTAAGTTCTCAACTCGGCTCAATCTTTCAAGGAATTAGTTGATAGTTAGAGGTATTTAGATGAATGGACGTCGTTACCGAAAATAGCTTTAACGCGTTGTGAAACATACACTAATATATTGATGTGGAAGCGAATAGCATTGGAAACTGTTTGGTCTCAGGAATTTTTCGTAATATGAGGAAACATCAAATCTTATAAATTTTTCTTAGAACGAATGTAAATCAAGTCTCGAGAGCGATTAATACGCGTAAGGTTATCGAATTAATATGATTCACGGAAGAAGTTGCAGCATCTCTCAGGTATTTGAGACTTTCGAAAGAGTTGGACTAGAGTGTAATTTAGGTGGAGCGCAATATCGTTAACGAGCCTCGTGCAAATATATCTACCTCCTTTCAAGAGTTCTTAATTAAATATTTGAGAGAAGCAGTACAAGAGGGCTAAGGGGGTGTCGGGTGTTCATCCCTATTGTGTAGTTTTAGATTTTGTCGAATTTTAAAACTTCCACGTGGTTTTCTGAGATATTACAAATAATGAAAGTATTGCCAATTGCATAAGACTGATAAAATGGTCAATGCCTCTAATATTAGCAACACTTTATAAATTCAACGGGAAATGTGAACAATTGGTGTTATGAGCATCGAACATGCGCTGAAAGGCATTTCAGAACCGTGCACCAGCTGTGAAAAAAAATTGTCTCACATTTTCCGAACGCTTTTTCGATTTGGATCAGAATATGATTTGAAATAAATTTATCATTGTCGAACTTGGCTAGGTCAACGTTTCGTTTGGCCCAAATTGTGATTGTGTACGAGAAAAATGAGAATAATTTGAAAGCGATGATATAAGAAATACTCAATCTGTGTCATCAAGCACTCAAATAACTCGGGTTTTTCTAGGATCCAGTATCGATTCGATGAAACTGAATTAGACAACAGAGACTCATCATTTCGAATTTCGACAAGAATCAAAATTATATCAGAAAAACTCGGGAATAGATTTTCGACTTGCATAGGTTCCGGCAAGCTTAAGAGGCGATTATGATTTGATGATTGCTTTAGGAGTTTCTAATAGAGTAAGGAATATCTTTAATCAAAGAAAATATTCTTGATATCGTCGTCTGATGTTTGAAAATTGTTTGAAGGACTTTGTCACCGACCAAAAAATCACACAGTAAACTTTTCGTCTGTTTTGATCTTACCGGCACTCTATAATATCACGGCTACTGTACGATCGACTCCACATAATGATGAAGAACCATAGTCTCCTTCGCGAGTTTGAAATCGATTCACCAAAAACGAAGTGGAACGGAATCATACATCAATCCGTGCGGAATTTCTGATGGCCACGCGCAACAAGTGCAATAGCCCGAATGGGGAAGGTGCGCGTAAGTAGAAAAAGACGCGTTGGCGAGACGCAACGATCCAAACAACGAGTGCGATCAACTGTCACTCACCCTGTCCTTCTTGCAACCCCTTATTCAAAAAGTCCGTGCCAGCAGCGCACTAAAAACCAGCGGATTCCAAGCAGCAGATGCAGGAAGAGCGCGGATATCAGGTGTAGTTGGTATCGGCGGCCGGTCTCACCGGCGCCGCAATCATCCTCGCGATGCTCTCTCGCGGATAAAGGGCCTCTCGTGAGCCGCGGCGACGCACTTGTCCGTCCGAGCCTTTCCAAGGGCACTCTGCTCTTTCTGCCTCGATTCCTTCCTTTTCTCGCGCTTCTTTCGCCCCGCGTGCTTTTCTTCGCTTTTATTTTTCAATTTTCTCTCTCTCTTTCTCTCTTGCTCTGTGGCGTTCGCAGAGCGCGACCTTGCGCTGAAACGAGCCTAGGCAGATATAAGCCGGAGGGAGTGCAAGGGGCTAGTGACCCCCGACGCGAGCGGCTAGTGCAGCAATGAGCGACAGTCGCGGGCAGCAGCAGCGCATCCCGCCTCGGCGCTCGGCTCCGGCACAACTCATGCTCGCACTCGCGCGCTAATGCACCAACTGAGAGGCCGAGCTCGCGAAGCGGCATAGGAGCCCCGAGCCGATCGCCAGGAGCGCATCCCAGGTGGAAAGAGAGAGAGAGAGGAGAGCAGGGAATAAAGAGGCAAAGAGAGGCGGGAGTGCAGGAAGAGGGGAAGGGGGCAACTGTAAAAACGACGAGCTGCCGCGGCCGATGAGCGCAACCACATACCTGTCAGCGGAGCAAGGAGCCGCCTCCTCTCGTCGACGAATACCCTATCGCCTGGAGCCGGCGCGCGGCTCTCTTTGACTCGTGATAAGAGAGGACGCGCGGCATCGATCTCACCTCGATGTCCCAGCATCTCGTTGATTAGCTTCGTATAAGGAGCTTTTCGCGATATTACCTTGATCTGCATCTAATGCGTATGCTTTGGAGAGGAGGATTTGTGGGGTGGAATGTGGCTTATCGGATGAAAAGACTCGGCTTGGAGGATTGTGGACTCAGTCGCATTTTGGTCTAGAGAGCTTAGATCTGA
>JAPYYZ010002221.1:0-13913 GCA_030522705.1 Eretmocerus eremicus | reverse complement strand
TCCCGGGTGCATATCGCTCTCGGCTTCGCCTCGAGCGATATTCCCGCACCCGGGAGAGAATGGCCCACTTTACTCCCTAGTCACGTAATATACTATTTTCATATGGTTGTAGGAAACAACTTTCGTATACATTTAGTTGGTACAATCAAGTGCGATAATAATATGTATTCATTGATCTGAAAAAGCATGCAAATAACCAAAAAATTGAAAGTTTTCACTCGCTTCAAAGGATATTATTCTTGATAATATGTAGACGAGAACTTTGCATTTTGTTTTAGTATTTGAAAATTGATCTTTCATTCGAACTCAACATCAAGAGCTACACAAATAGTATATTTCGATACAAGGGAGACAAAGTTGGATTTCGCGTTTCGAGTGATCTTTTCTAACCCGAACCGAAGGCGAGGGTCGGAATCATCACGAGGTTGCGAAATTCAACATTTGCGGCCGTGTATCGAAAGATATTTTTCGACAATCCGTGAGTGAAAGTCACAAGTCCGTGTGTAAAGTGCACTTTTACGCACGAAGTGTCGAAAAGATCACAGAAGAATCAACACGGAAGGCAACTTTTCAGGACTCAAAACTTTTATCCCCGTCAAATGATGAAAAAACGTCTGCAAATAACTCTCCAGATCACTAATAACGGTAATTGTTCTTTGATATTTGAATTGTCATCCAATAAAACTATAAAACTAATCATCACGACCAGGAAAAAAGTTATCGGGCCATTTATGTCACAACCTTTTTCCATGTGCATTATTCTAAAAATTCGTAAAAAGCGAGAGAAGTCGACACCTTGTTCAATTCCGCTAATCTGAATGTATCGCGTTTGGACAGAATGGGAGTGCACAATAATTGTCGAGAAAAATTGTGCCGAAGCAAGTTGTTTTTAGTTTTTCCGCCACGTCTTTCATATCAACATTTAGAGTGTCATAGAACCAACTCAAAGCTGCACCAAGGGACTGAGTAGTAGACCGAACACTTCATCTATGTTAGGTTTTCACTTTGTGAATGATGTATCTCGTCTAGAATTTTGTAGCAAGGCCATCGGTTCACAGTCCTGAAACAAAGTCAATCAACACAGTCGAACTGAATAATGACCGAGAGGGAACACAATCTACCCGCACTCTCTGTAGGTCATAGAACTCGATGCACGTGCTCGCCCAACGAATCCTCCCACTACACCACGAACAATAGACTCGCGCACTGGTCCCAAGTGGTCCCCCAACGCCCTATAGACTCGCATGAAAAGGCACCTGTACAGTTACCGGGGAAAGTACTCAGCTCGAACTTCCGGCGCTACATGGCGCTTTCCGCGTCGAACCAAGTCACCAACGCCTATACACTAGGGAGCAATGAGACGGAATAGCGGTGCGCACGTTGTCACGCATCGGCATGAGAAAAAGCGTCAGAGAGCTCGTGGTCAGTTGAAAAGTCTCTGCACGCCGAATGCGCATCGCTCGGCCAGAAGGCGCACTCGCTGCTCTATTCCTGGTCAGTTGCGCGCCGATGCAGCATCGGATTCCCTCGCGTCTTCTCTTATCTCTTTTTCTCAGCCAGTCGAGATCTGCTCAGTGTATCGCCGACAGAAATCATCCCTCTCGAGTGCTAGATGATTGAAAAGTGTGTGCGATCGGTTGTGCGCGAGTGTAATAATTCGGCGGTGTAGAGAGAGTGTACTTCCGACAAGTGGTGTATTGTCGGCTCGAGCTTATTTTTATTCGACGAGAATAACGATTGTGACATTGGGGCTGGCAGGTGCGCGAGTGACTCGAGTGTGGGCGGAAAAGCTGTCGAGCTGAAGAATGGATTTGTGAATTTTGTGATTTGGGGAGACTGTAGGAGAAGAAGGCAATTGAAACTGGAACGGAGATGAGCCTGTTGATTGGGGGAGAGACGGAGGCTTTCGGCGAATGCAGTTTGTGCGGCCTTAATTTTTTAACGACAAAGATGCCGAGTTGTTTGCGATGCGTTTTTGTGGAGCTCTGAGGAAGCGATTTCGAAGCTGATCAAGTACTAGATGCATGTGATTTTTACGTCAAATTGAATTGTGCATTCAAGTTTCATTTGGATATTTTGGGCCACGTGAGTGGTACCATCGGTGGATTGAGTCTAACATCGACGAGTTGCAGAGTTATATCGAACCAGGCCAAAATCTCGAGAGATCAATGATGAAGAGTCAGAATTTACAGAGGAAATCCACCAGACCATAGTCTCGAGACACTTCAATCGATTCAAGGCATTGATTAGCCGGATGAATGTCGCACACGTTGGCACTGGATCCCCGAACATCAGAATGCATAATGGGAGGGCCAGTCCGCCTCGACAGCCCGATCCCACCCCTCAGAACTCCAGATTTCCTCCGAAGACTTCTGAAAAGCGATCGGGCTAGAGCATCGAAATCAAGGTCGAGCTCTGGATCGATCCACACGACGAGCCGCAGCACAGCGAGTCCCAGATGCGAGAAGAAGTGCGCCAGTGTATTCGCTCGTGAGAAATTTGCTCCAAGAATCGAAGATTCTCCAAAGAGTACTCCTCAGTTGCTCAGGAGTCGAGCTGTACCGGCCTGGCGTGGGAAACTTTTCGAGGCAAGTGCTTGCGCGGAAAAATGAATGAAAATTGATATATGTATTTGCGAGTAGGCTTGAGCACACTCGAGTAACTTGTAAGACTCACAAGAGCGCGATTGACGAGAGCGAAAACGATGCCGATTAGTCGAAGGCAGCGAACGCCCGCAACTCAATTGATCTCGAATTGCTCGGCGCGACGCGAAATTGCGAGCGGCGATTATTTTCAGCTGCAGATGCGTCGCGTTTCGTCATTTCGCGCGGCTGGGGCCGGGAAGGTGAGGGCAAAATGGGAAATGGGAAACACGAGTCCAGCCGCTCGTCTTTGGTTCTGATGTCTTCCTGGCTTTTACTGCTGGAGATTCGTTACGATTGTACAACGCGATCTCGTGACGGAACGGTCAAGGCTGGATTATCTCACTCGAGTCAGCGCAGTTTTACGTTGTATATCTTGCGCCGAAAAAAAAAGATGCGATAGAGCGAGATCTGTTCAAAGCAGACGCTGCATCTTGGCAACCGATGCATTTTTTCAACTCGAGCATCATGCAACGTCTCCGGGAAAGAGAGAGAAGGGAATAGTCAGTAGTTGGGAAACTTGCAGTGATTGCTTTCTGAGGATATGAAATACGGTTCCCGAGGGACTGTAAAGAACTTTGAGTTCCAAGTTTCCAATCGGAATTTGCAGCGATAATTTCTGGCTGATTTGGTCACCGATAAGAATAGACTATTATGGTAGGCCCAAATATTTTAGTGGAACTGTTCTCATATAAATGAAATCATAATTGATTCAATTGATTCAGTTAATGAGGAGAGAATTTGATTGAGACGTTATCACAAAATTTTCTGAAAGTGCGCTGAAATAAATGGTCCGAAGTGATAAGGCAAAAACAGCTGAGGCTTTGACCTAAAAATTTGTTCCCAGTCCCACAAAACTCGAATCATCTCATTCCTGTTCTCCATAGCTCTCTATACAACTAGCGCGTATCAATTCATGAACAAAGCCGGTAATCGGAGATCACAAATGCGTGAAATACCCGATCGAAAGAGCCAATGCGCAAATCCCCGTTGAAATTCTACGCGTAATTCTTCGTGTAGAACGAGTGGGATTTCTCATAGAAAGTCCAAAAATGGTTGATTTCTCCGGAAAACATCCTCACCGATAGGAGGGCTAACATGTATTTTCATCAATCAGAAATTTTAATCAGGAAGTTATCTGAAACGAGTCCTATTGATTCAGTTTTCTATACGAATCATAGTCAGTATCCCTAGAAACCGAGTTACATTTACATGGAATACAAGATGTTCTCACTCTATGTTCCTGAGTCACATACTTTATCAAACAATTCTTCGAGCTTATTCAGAATTGAAATTTGCAATTGGAAAACCGTTGGAATTTTCTCAGATTCATTCATTCTGTAAAAACATTATTTTCATTGTATGCTTTCAGATTGAAGAGCTGTACACTGCTGTACTATTCCTCACACAACACAATATCGGCTCGAATTTATCCGAAGAAGTTGAACAAGATGCAATTCTCTCATATCTACGGAAAGCTTTCAACATCGATAATGAGACTCACGAAAGAATTTTGCAAGAAACCCGTCAAATGGAGGTACAGTAAGAGCTTCTTTTGATTTGCTAGTTGAGTGATTAGTGGGGAAATGGTCAAAAAGACCGGAGTAGAAAAACTACTCCATTGAGACTGTTGCATTAAAACCATTCCCTCTACTTTCCTCCTCATGGAAAATTAATCAGACACGCGCACGTGATTTGCTAGTAAAACGCAATTGTTTTGGTTCAGGCGCCGGAGATGCTCGTGAATATAGAGGTAATGGAGGCGAAAGAGCTGCTTCCTAAGGATTCTAATGGCCTGAGCGACCCATTTTGTCTGCTATATCTGGAATCGGCACCGACCAAGAGATACAACACAGCTGTCAAGACCGAGACCTTGACACCTGTCTGGCAAGAGCATTTCGAAATGTGCGTATTTCTCTTTGCTTTCGTGTAATCTAAGCCCAAGATTTCCCACTTTCTCAATGTGTGTGCCAAGATTTGGCACGAGTTCTAAGTGCTCCAGTAACGCGACAGTGTCTAATAAGCAACGCAAAATGCATTCATATTTATGACTAAAAATTTTGTCTGAAAAATACTAGAAACTTGTTTCTCGTTATGCTAAATAATCGAAATCGTACTTACAAGAGGAAGCCCTGAGGTCCGGAACAGCAATCCTCACCAACATTTTTTTACAGACTTGTACTGCCATAAACAGGAAGAATCCACAGTATTTCTGTCAAAAGGCCTCCTGTTCGGAGATACAGATGGAAAGCTCAACGTTGCAAGTATACATATATAGAGACGGAATTTCAACATGGGCCTATACAGGCAATGGTATCGACTATATCTCAGAGTAGGAGGCCCATTCGACAGAGATAATTTGGATTCTTTCATTTCTTGATGGTATGAGTCTGTAAAAGAATTTTAGTGAGGATTGCTGTTCCGGACATCAGAGTCTCCCCTTGTTAGCCGAATTTCAGTGTTCAATTATCTCAAAGCTCACGTCAGATCATCCAAAATTACATGCAATATTTTATTCTTCAGTGCCATTGCAATAATTCTTATTCCAGTAACACCATGTACATAAATCGCTACAACAATGTGTACTGTCATTTCAGGCCTATATCAGATCCAGACAATGATATCCTCGTGGTTGAAGTATGGTGAGTTCGTAGATTCGATATAGGCTGTGATTTTGAATGTCAAACTTTGTCATTCTACTTACTGAATGAGATTTCATTTTCCAGGGATTTTGATGCAGCAGAAAGTGTTCCCGAAAAAATGGGTAAAGTGAAGAGTGTAAAGGGTTTCCGAGGGATGGTAAAACTTGCCAAAGAGATCGCCATCACAGCCACCAATGGAAATCACAACAATGAGTTCATTGGAGGGATCCGGATCCCCCTCAAGGTATTATGTCAAATTTATCATGTCTAACTTTTTTGCTTCCATAGATTCATGTTATCTTGCAATGAAGCGGATATAATCCGAGAATATTTTTTTACAAGAATTGATTTCTGCAAAGTTAGTTTTGGCATAAATCAAGAATCGCCATGGTATGCAAAGGTTGGATTCATCAATATAATTGGAGTTTTAGAATGACCGAGGAAAGTTGCAATGATAGACACAGAAAGTTCATTTATATTCGCAGAGAAGTTTCTGGCCTGAATCCCAATGTTCTCAGCTTATTGATATCAACATCAATCATTTCACTCATGTTTTTGGCTTTTTCTCTAGACTCGCTTCCATTCACTCCAAATTTCGTTTGGTGATGCTTGCGATGCTGTGCACGGATTCTAGTACAAATAAGTTGTTTGTTGGTGTGTGTGGATAGAAAATGCGTGGGTTTTCTGGACAATCCTTATTTATTTTGGCAGTTATGCCTGCTCTCCAGCTGCTTTGGCAGTTATGCCTGCAATCCTTATTTATTTTGGCAGTTAGGCATAACTGCCAAAATAAATAAGGATTGTCCAGAAAACCCACGCATTTTCTATCCACACACACCAACAAACTGATCCGCCTGGACACATATATCTGTTCTTTGATGCAAATAAGTTGTTTGTTGAAAAAGAAGGAAAACGTTAATCTTTTGCTTCTACGGAACACCCATTCTTGTTAGCCAAGATTTCTGATGAAGAATCGCTTGAGTATCTGGAATCCCTTTTCACTTGAGAACCCTCATCTCAACATTCAAAATCAGATTTTAAGAACTTTGACTACGTCTCGCTGGATTCCCATTACAACCATCCAACTCGAACCCATCTTCAGAGTCACCTCAAATTCACTCTCTGTCATTCTCTAGGAAATTCCGTCAGCCGGCCAGCTCAAATGGCACACTCTGGACAAGCGCAACTGCACTAAGGTAAAGCACCGTGGCCTCCTAAAGCTGCGCCTAGGCTTCAGCGCCGAGCACAACGCCCAGGTAGCTCTCCAGGAGCACCGCCACCTCGTCCGCATTCTTCTCTTACACGAACTAGAAACCAAGTACGCAACGGAGCAAAGCAGCAAGTACGAGTGGAACGAGGATTCCTGGAGTCCAGCTGCCAAACTCGTGCTCGAGCAACACGGGGTTCAACGGGGCCTAAGTCCCCACGCTTTGGCTTTGGCGCGATACATCGAAATCGCGTCGCTCCAGAAAGAGCATCAGCTCAGCTTCGAGGCCCTTCAACTGCTGGCTGACAAAATAGTAGAGGTTATGAAGGAGGATCAAAAAGTAGTGGAGGACAGGGAGTTCTGCAAGCTGTTCTGGCAGGCGACGAAGAAGGTGCTGCACTCGGCACTCGTTACGCTGCGCAAAATCAGGAGGCTGCCCGCCGACAAGGAAAGCACTCCCAAGCAGATACTCGCTATTATTAGGTGAGACAACGAGTAATGTGTGTGGTTGCGTTTGGTATGGGTGGAACATGCGTTTATCATGTGTGCTTTGGTCGATGACCCGCGTGCCACGCTCAGGGAGTGAGCTAGAGGAGGACTCTTGGGTTCTTTTTGGAATTTGGATTGAGCGACTCTTTGGCATTATTTGCTGGGCTGATGCAGTTTTCTTGTTCTTGATGCTCATGGATGGGGTCTAATGAGACTCGCAAGTTGGTCAAATGATCGGAAGAGGTTCAGACGATGGCAATTGGATCATTCCGGTTGGACTTCCAATATTTCAAATGCCTCTTTGGAAATTTGATGAGAGGTTGCAAAAAGGACTTTCGGAGATCTAAGTATCTCAGCTCCAACCTAAAATGCCCAAATCACAGTTTCTGAACCAAAATTACAACAGTCAGGGGTTCCCAAAGTCTAAGAATGTCTGAGAGTCCTAGAGCTTATGACTTTGGTAATCATCAATCTAAAAATATAGGAAGACAGAGACTTCACAATCCCAATGTTTCACTAACAAACTTTTCGACCAAGAGAATCTCAAAATCTGAATATTTCAGAGATTTTCATTCCGAGTTTAATTATCCTGGAAAAGTTTTTGATGAGATATTCACCTGAAATTTCTCATTTGTCGACGATATTCTTCTTGCTGGATGTCATCTCCCATTCCATTTTTGTTCAACGCAGTTTATCCACTCTGATGAGGAATGTGTACATATAATCCCTTGCCTAAGAGTTCTTCTCCTTTCTACAGACTTTACAATCCCGAATATCTGATCCTTGAACCAGATTAGACAAGTGAATGTAAATTTCAATCATTAACAGACAATATTGTATCTCCAGGTTAGTCTCCAGCTTATCCTCACTCGAAGTACCAGAGGATGTAGACTTATTCCCGACAAAATTGTATTCGTGGTTCCCCCAGGAAGTTTTGGACGACAGCAGAGTTTCCGTACTCCAGGCCATGGAATTTGCTGTGATTCGAGGAGCAGCCGAGTGGTAATATAATTTGCATATCATTAACCAAAAGCTCTATCATGTCATTAGGCAAGTTTTGATTGGAGTCCTGCCAGTATACGTATACGCTTTTGCTTGATGATTGCAGGTTCGACTACATAGTCTCGAATAATAATTCGGGAGGTGACTCTGACGAAGTGGCTCTCAGATATCACATCAAAGTTATCCAGCTGATAAGGCTAGATCTCCAGCGTGCGATGGAGCTTCACGAAAAATTGTTCATCAAGTGCGTGAGAGGCTCATAGATGTTTCCCACAACATCTAGAAACTATTTCAAACGTTTTATTGTATTTTACAGAACCATCAATTTTCCATACACAAAAACTCTCTACATAACATACGAGAAGAGAGTGAGTGACTTATGTATGGTGATAGTAGAAGACATATGTGGGAGGCTGGGAAAAATTCAAATCGGGTCTTCGGAAGATCCAGAACTGAACTTGGGTACGACTCTGTTCGAGCTTTACTTGGCTGTCCAGAGATTCGCCGCGTAAGTTTATACTCGCCCCTTTGCCTAATCGTGACTGAATTGATCAAAGGAAACACATGAACGGCAAAACTTCAGCGTACTCTCCTAATTTCGCATGTTAACGTGTTGCAGAGTCGGGCAGAACTTTTGCCCGGATGAGCTGGAAGACCAGCGAATTCAGAGATACTACGACTGGTTCAAGTCTGGCGTCGCGCACTGGCTAGAAATAGCTGTCTACAAGGCATTGAAACGAATAGAGAGAGCGGTCGAGTTCGACAATTTGCAGCCCGTAGATTCGAGCGTTCAGTACAGCTCGAGCGCGGTCGATACGCTAACGATCTTCTATCAAATCAAGGTCTTCTGGACGCAGCTTGCTTGGCCCGATGCTGAGGGAGCCTACGCATTTATCGCTAAAATTGTTGATGTGAGTAAACTGAGATCGTTCTTCCGAAAGGTGTTTTCGAGATGGGTTACATTTTTTCCGAAGGGCAGTGATCAGAGTTTTTGATTGGAGATAGAAGTTTCGTATGGTGATGATTAGTCAATGATAGTTTTGTTATCCCAACTATTTTGGAACTGGAGCATCTACGCGCTTGGGATACTTCAGAATTGTCCAACTTTCCTACACATCCCGTTGGGAAGAGTTTTCGTTTTCCATCAATTTCAGTGAAAGCCTTCGAACGAGGCCTCCAAAGATGCCTAACTTGAACTTATGCTCAATTTGGAGTCAAATTTTGACATCTGATTTATGCTTGGTCATTCTTACTCCGAGAAGTAGATTCAAAGTTACAATACCATTCTAGCCAAAAGTCTATGAATGAGTTTATTTGTCTTTGTGCGGTAATGACGTGGTTCCGAATCATCTAGACTGGCGTTCAAATTCGTCTGAATCATTTCTCCATTCCTCAAAATCGAGCGTGTCAAGGGATGGGTTAATGGCGAATGGCTCAGAGATCAGTGATCAAATTCAGAGCGATAATAGGCGTAGAAAGCAACTTTCAATAAAATCAACTTACGGAAACTAATGTCTAATCAACAATGTCTCGGAATTTTTCGTCTGAAGATGCCAAACTTTCTGAACACTGGCATCGTCGTAGAAACTTCAACATTTTCTATTCAATGTTTTGATAAATGTGAGCAAACTTGGACAAAATAATGAGATTCCTACTGCCAAATTTCTCTGAAATCAAGTCAATTCAACTCATGTTAGCGGCCTGCTCGATCGTCTTCTGGCCTGTTTGGAGTGTATTCTTTTTCAAAGCGGATGTAAATCGTAGAGATATGAAGATCTCATATGATTCCCCAGCGAATAAGCAGTCATCTGTATTTTCAGGACATATGTAAATGCTGTACATTCTACATGGACAAGATGTCAGAAAGGGCGGAGCGAGAACAAGAGGTTGAAAACTTGAAAAGCCCGAATATGGTCTATGGCAGGCAGTTCGACGTTTCAGTGGCTTGGTGCTACGCGATAAATAACATAGACTACGTGAGAACGTCGATCGAGCCTCTTACGAAAGATCTCGGGTTTGAGGATGTGCTCGAGACTTTGGCGGAGAACAAGAGTCAGCAAGACGCCGAGCGATGCAGACGAACTCTCGATCTCATTGTTGACAACGCCAAAGACACTGTCCGCAATAGGATTGTACAGATGCTCGAGTTTGTGGCGAATAAAATGGCACCTGCCATGAATCGGTGAGAGACTAATATCCAAACTTTCAATCTAGTGATTCATTTGAAAAGAGTGATTCTATGCTCTATGCTCGTCTTGGAATGTTTTCCATCAAAATCATGATTGAAATTCTGTCAATCAGGTATTTAATGGAAGGTGCGGAACTTTCGGATTCTACGAGCAATGCCATGGACAGACTCATGGGATACTTGGACTCCAACCTCGTAACGCTTCACGATAATCTCAACGAGGATAACTTCCAAAGGATTTTGAAAGTCATCTGGGAGATGATGGCGGACATTCTCCACAAATTAGTCAACGATAATTTAGGGGTAAGTTTTCTTCGACAGTTCAACAAGACGAACCAGTCATCGAGTTGCCTAGATTTTTAATGGAAATAAAATTCTATCCTACTTGTTACAGAAAAGAAGACCACCTGCGTACTATGCTAACCTGCACAAGACTCTACAGACTCTCATACAGTTCTTTAATCTAGGAGCAAACGAATTGGCGAATGTAAAGGTTCTGGAGAATATTGAAAAAGCTCTCAAACTTTACGGGCTGGAGACCAACGACCTCATTCATCAATATTACGTAGACAGATTAACGGAACAGAACAGCATCGACAACGAACCTTATGGACAACTCACGGTCAAGGCTTACTTTCTGAATGATTTGCTTCACATACAGATCCTCAATGCACGCAACCTGAGGTCGTCAGATGGTAAGAGTCCACAATAAAGCCCATTTTACACGTGTTCGAGAATTTTTCGCGAAGCTTTGAAATGATGGAAATTTTTGTGAAACTCTGCCGATAATGATCAGTGTTGAGGCATTTTTTTCTCGCCTTAGCAATGATGCCAGTATTGTGGAAGCAGGAAATATTTTATGTTCTCTTGCAATTTGATTTGGGCTCCATATCCATCAGTTTTTGATCGAGTATTTTGTTGATACATTGCTGTCTGAGCGTGGATCTACTCCATCTCAAGATTCTTACTCATTACTTTACTCAATTTATTTTAATTTTTGATGATAATGTTTTCTGTGGTCATCAACTCCCTGTGTTTGAGACCAGATTCTAGACGGAGAGTCCAATAAGAATCCTCATCGTTTGAATAATTTATTACTGCTCCAATTCTGAATGATCATCGTCGATTTTGAGAATGAATTCCAATTTGAACATTTTAGGAAAATGCGACACCTACGTGAGGATTAGGATATTTCCCGAGGAGGCCTTCATCGGAATGAAGAATTATAAAACGAGCGTACAAAAGGATACGCAGTTCCCCCTGTACGACGAAACGTTCAGCATGTGAGTATCCATCGACTTCTCGATGAACCGCCAATTTCATTAGTACCAATACCAAGATATCGCATACAACTACAATCATGAGCGACGACTACAAACCAAGATCAAATTCCTGGCAATCTAGTCTTCAACTCTTAATTGGATGCGGCAAATGAGGCAAAGTAGCGCAACTCGCCCAAACTCCCAAGGCTCGTCTCCTAATTCCTTCAAAGGCTTGGCTCTCTTTACCGACCCCCGCAACTCCTCTCCATCCACTCGTCGGCGCAATATTGCGCGCGCGCCTCGCGGCACTTCCGGCAACTTATTTGCAAAGGCCTCACACAGCATCTACGCTGAACATCTGTACGGAAGCTGCGAACTTACCTTTTGGCGGTCTCCTCTTGGGTATAAGTGTATCAACGGTGATGGGCAAAAACGACGACGACGACAATTTATATATGTCCGCACTCGAAGAGAAGCGAGTCGCGCGTCGGGTACAGTCGGCGCCAAACTGAATAAAGTCCGACGGAGGGTACAGTCGGGAGCCTATAGAAATTCGCGCGAGTCGGCTGTAAAAAGTGCCGGAATGCCGCGTACAAGCCCCGGGCGAGCCGAGCCTCGGCGGCGATTGGTCGACCGGGCGCACGAGAGCAGCAGCAGCTGCGGGCCTCGTCGACCGAGAGCAGCGAATTCTCCTTTTCCTGCGGCAATCATCGAATACAGCAACCTCGACTCTTCCTCGCCCCTCTCATTATCCGCTTCCTTTGTGCGTCCCCTCGCGGTGCTCCTCGCGTCCTTTGCGAGTCTATACGCGTTGAGAAATTTGGCGGGCCACCTGCCACGCTTTCCGCGTCCCGAGATCATTTAGCTAGTCGATCCAATTCAAAATTCTTGACTGTGTCGATATTCATCGTTTTGATACGACGCGTGGCGCCCCTAGTCGATCGAGCCCCGAACTGAATCCAGTCTCATCATTTTTTTTTTTTGTTTTTTTTTTGGAAGAATAACATTTTTGAAATCCGAGTTCAAAGCAAGATTACCGGACAGAGAGCAGCTAATCGTAAGGATTATGATGAGGATCCAGTGTTCGAGATATTGTTGAAGCTGATTCGGGAACTCGATTAAATTCTCAAACGTTGTCACTCAGAAATTTTTAAGAACGACAGATTATTAGGAAGATAATGTACAATGAATGAAGATCATGAATACTGATCATAATCTGCATGGTTAACTTTTATTGGTTTTGCTCTGATCCCAGATTTTGGGGGAGTTTACATTCTCAACAAAAGAACAGCTGCCTCTTTCTGGGTTCGATTCAACAGGACTGGGTTCAATCCGGAGCTGGATCTGTTGGATCCGCTTAGGGCGTTACGCGCGTCGCATCGCACTATGAATTGTTCATCTTGCCGGGACGTTTTTCACGTATAGTCGTGGTACTGGTTCGATATCTCGAACCCGCTTCGATTCGAGTTCAACGATCACTTGGATTTCTCGATGAATCGAAGCCTATCCGGAACTCGGGAATCCCCGAACCCAGCCAAAATTTTGGGGCAGTATTGAACGGTTTTTTCCAATTCAATCTCCAAAATCCATAAGATTTGTGAGGAAGGGCTCTGATCCCGAAACGCGCTTAGGCCCAAGTATCTCGAAATGCCTGGAACTCATAAAATGCCCAATTTCGCTCCACTCTCCCCTATTGGTGACGTTGCTCTCGTCAATCCTCATAAGCGTATGTCAAAATAGAGCACCTGCTGGATAACTAAAGTTGCATGGGACATCTCTTCAACTTACTAAAACGAAATAGTCCCCAAAATTCGATGAAAATCCATGATCAATATGCACTCTTCTTGTGAGTTTTTTGATCAATTTATTTCATTTTGCTTTTCTGCCCTTTCGAATCATCAAATCTCGAATATATTGAGAATAGATATCTCGTCTAGACTAAAATTCATGCGCATCGTCAAAACGTCTGCAAGTGATATCGTTCTCGCGGGAGTGATTGATAGTAGGCAGTGATCTGATTCCTAATCAATTAAACTCTTCCACTCTTACAGTCCATTGACTCCGGAGCAGAGGAAGCTTGACAAAGCAGTTGTCATGTTTGAAATGAAGGATAAGGACTTTTTGCGAACAAAATTCATGGCCGAGTGCTTTTTGATGTTCAGCGAGATTCAAGAGGCGGACTCGTATCAGGGCTTTGGACAACTGCCACAAAAACACCTGAAAATGTCACGGCCTACTTCTCAGAGTAAGTTCCACATTCCTGTATCAAATGTGCACATATGCATTATGACCAAGTCTAGAAGATTTATCGCATTTCCTGTTTTGATTAGGTTCTGAAGCAATACACGTGCTGTCGCGAAGAAAAGGTGACAACCTGGCGTCGGATTTTGTATCCAAAATGCAGTCGAAGATGAACGAGAATGGCAGTCTAGCATCAAATTTCGTATCGAAAATTCAGTCGAAGATGAGCTCCAGCTGAGA
>JAPYYZ010002220.1:0-13504 GCA_030522705.1 Eretmocerus eremicus | reverse complement strand
CCTCTCTCTCCCATCATTCATTACCTATAATCACTCTCACTCTCGCTCTCACTCATTTGATCTCGCATTTGATTATTTTCTTCTGCGAGGCGCGCGGCCAAGCCTCTCTGTCGACCTGTCATGTGAGCTTCACGAGGGTCGTGTCTCGATCGTGGCCTTGAAGAGAAACAAAAGGTCTGTGTATCCAGAGTTCACCCCAAGAATATTGCCCGTTTATTCTCGCATTCATCAATTAATCCTCTTGGTCTTTGATGAAGCGCTCCTCGCGCCAAGGGTTTATTCCCTTTGAATACATTGAATTCGCATGGGAGGACAGAGAACCCAATCGACATGCTAGTCTTATTGAATGAAATAGAGTGGATCATTGTTCCACTTCAAAAGGTAGATGCGACGCTCATGGAGACTTGATTATTATGCGCGGTGATATTTGAGAATTCAATGATGAATGGAGTGGCTTGGATCCCAAGAGCCTGATGTGGAAATAGAAATCAAAGCACTAGAATAGATAGCGCTATCTGTCATTGGCACTTGGGCATATTTACAGTGAGCCGTCTTCATCCATCAGAATCATGAGGAAGAGACATAAAATTCGAAGAGCTCACAATTGCAATCTCGAGAATAGGATCAGAAAGATTCATGTCGTGAGAAATTCTCCTATCAATCCTGGAATGAGAATACAGCATTACATATTCACTCTTTTCCGATATCTCTATTCCAGGATTTTTTGTGATCACGAATGAGTCTGATTATTCAGAGATTATGTATCATAGGAATTTCCTCAGGATGAAATTTCCAGGAACGAAAGAGATGGAAGGGATTGAGGTCTCGATTGAGGTGAATTGAAGAATGGATCGTCTTTAGGAATTCAGAACCACAAAATCAGGAAAGAGAGAAGGATGGGTAATGATTGATAGTTAAGAAAGTGCGATCAAAATTCACCCGCTCATTCCAGATCCTACCTCCAGGTCTCAAAAAATTGTTCTGAGTCAGAAATAATAGAAAAGTAGTCAAAAATGATAAGAAATGACAACATTTCACACTTAAAAAATTTTCGGTTCCCATTGTTTTTTTAAAGCAAACATCATCTGGGATTTATCCTTGGAGAAACATCCACGTCCAGGAAAATTTCAGTTTTTCAAGATTTCATTTACTCATACAACCAAAGTTATCGCGAAAGATTGGCCGAGCACCCATGACACATTAGAGAATCTGCCTCGCGTTGCCTCGGTCAATATGAGCCCCTGCCCTTGAGTATTGTGAATAGCTTTGTATATACCTACGTACCCTTCACAGGTACTCGCACACAAATGCACTCATGTGCCAGGCTCTGTATATCCGAGGTAAGTCGCGGGCCAAAGTTACACACATAAGGAGTGGGAGGAATCGAGAATAAAGAAAGAGAGGGAGCGAGTAGCGGGAGGAGGTGAGAGATGGTATCGGGAAGATTTAGAACGCGGCTGGCCGATCTGGTAGCTCGAATTCCGCTCGTTTGTTCGTGGAACTCCCGACAGGACTAATTGGCCGACGGCTTGGGCTTGAAAAAAATCGGTCTATCGCGCGGCGAAATCGACGCTCACCCACTCTCGCTCGCTCGCTCGCTCGCTGCATCTCTTTTCGAGCAACTCCGATTACCATACTAATCGACAGCGGCGGTCGAGCTCCTCGTAGCGAATCTCGTGACCCTCGCGCTGTGCGTGTGCTTATATGCACTCGCGAGGACAAAAGGGATAGAGTTCGCGCCTCGGTGAGGTATCCGCGTGCGTACTCGTCTCGGTACTCGTGCTACGTACAACTTTGATTTGCTAACTCACATGAAAGCACTGAGTCACTTGCATCAACTAATTTGCTTACGAGAAAATGAAATAGCTGCGTAGATTCTTACATTACATCAAATCTTCGAGTAGAAAATCGGGTTTAAGAAAGCTAGTTGATTTTTGACACTCTCCTTTGACTCGATTTTATTATACTTCGATGCGTTTCTGAAGCTCATAATGTATCGTAGTTAACGCAATCAACTGACGTGTTTGCAATGATAAGGATGCTAATTTCTATTTGAGGATATGTTCGTTGAATCACAATGAGTAATCTATATTCAAGTTTCGTATTGAGGTGTCGCAAATTCTCAGGAATTTCTGTACTATTCGAGCAATCGAAAGTATAGAAAATTGATAAGATAAATAGCGAGGACAAACAGTTAATGTAGTTTTTCAGCCATCTTTGGCTTCTATTATATAAGTGAGGTGATGTATGATGTGGTTCTGCTATAATATGTGGCAGCAATATCTCATCGATCTCTCCACGAGTAGATTCAATTGGAATTATCTTGAAAATCCACAGGTAAGAATTTCTACGTTTTCCAAAAATTTGCCTCCGGTCATCGTACCACAATTTTGATGAATGTTCATACTATTCGCGTTGGTGCAAGTGATTGGCGTACAATCTCCTGGCATTCAAATCCGCATATTCCTAAATCTTTTCCGAACAAATTATCGTGATTCTTCTGACGGGCCACAGTTATCCCGCAGTATTGTTCACAGTTCTCCCGTCACTCATGAACAACGAGAATTACTTCACCTTAATATCACTGTAAAGATTCATTGAGTTCTCAAGTACAACTATATTTGAACATTTGAGCATCATATATTAATCCACTACGATTGCGAGTATTCCAACGTCTACACACTAAAAATTTGAGCATTGGTACTTTCATTTTGTGTAGACGTTCTGTATTCTTGTGCGAGCTTAGTGGCTGTTCACTCCGTTCGGCGACATTTTTCTCAAATATTCTTCTCTAAAGACTTTTCTCTTGATGATTCTCCCCCTCATTACCATTCTTCTCATCAATTCTCCCTCTCAATATTATTTCTCTCAATACTATTTTCCTCAAATTTTTTTTCTCAGAGTTTCTTTGTCCAATTCAAATTTCTTGGAATGTGGTGTCTCAAGACGGCGAGCTTGAAGCTGCAATAAGTCTGATGAAAATGATGACAAAAATCCATGAGTGTGGTGTTTTTCAGAAACTGTAGAGAGTGATTCGAGCCAGGAAAACCGTTGATCCATACTTACGTCTCTGATACTTGGCCGATTGCATTGGAAAAACCCAAGGAGATCGGTTTCAGTCTCATTGGGGAAATTTACTTGTTTCAAATAGTCGCACTCAAAGGTTAACGAAAGAAAAATTATCCAGAGAGGCGTTTGTATAGTCATAGAGGTTGGGGGGCACTCATTGTGAATAATTTGCTCATCCAATTATTCATTTTTCCCTCATCTACCACTGGGTGCAATTTTCTGAAATAAAGACGTCTCCTTACTGAATGCCATCCTCGTGAAAATTTTCAATGCGATTGATTGAATTCTAGAGACTCGAGTATGGAGCGATGGTTTCCGCGCATCGAATTACTCCCGTGGCTCTTTTTTCATGTTTTGTCGGTATGTTCGACATTCTAACTCTCGATCCATGTCAAGACTTCATACATAACACGCCATAAGAATAACCCTGCAACCTTTGAATGGATAACTTTTTATACAATTGAACGTAAAACTCAGTGATCTACACGTTTTCCTGGATTTCACGCATAAGTACTTCTTGCCATGCGATAAGAGAGGCGATTAAGAGAACATAATTGGGAATGCGCGATAAGGCTGACCCACACAGATAAAGGAACAATTGGAATTTATCACAGAATGATCCGTGGGATGAATCGAAGATCGATTGGAGAGCAGTTGACGCTAGTTTCTGCTTTGGATCTCAGAGGCTAAACTGCTCGTAATCCAGAAGCACCACCAGCACAAATCATGCGTCCGTTCAATGAGCTTCCTCCAAGTGTTCTTGCGAAATCACCGAACCGTGAGAGAATCAAGCAACAAATTCAAAGAGGAAAAGCGCGCAGATTGACGCAGAATCCTGCAAGAATTGAGGGAATTCGAGACATCGCACATGAAGTTAAATAAAGAATTGATTCAGAAAGATGTGTGATGAGAGAATTGGACTGAGGAATTTGGATTGAGGAATTTGGATTGAAGAAAAGTTCCTTGAGGAAAACATCTCGTGGATCGGATTAAGAATTTTGGATTGGGGAGATTTTTTTGAGAAAAATGTCACGGGATGGAGTCTTTTTCTCGTCCTCCTCGTTTCTTGTGGTTAACTGAATCATATCGAGCTGTGTTTCTCTCATCCTGAGTCGGAGCACAATTGCTTGTCTTGGGGCTACAAAGGTTGAGTATTGAGCAACGAAATTGCCAACATTTTCGAGACCAAGTTCGTCTACTCGATTTCAATTCATCTTCGACTTCCAAATGGGCCCCGTCTAACGAAACACAAGTATATTTGACCGAGAATTTGAGCAAACGCACATGAGGATTCGATAATATCATTGCAAGTAGTTCCTCAGAATATTCAAGAAAGTTCAATGACTCACACGAGTATCGCAACACTGTTATCGAGAAAAAATTCATGCATTAATTCAAAGATAGCTTGTTGCACATGTTCTTGAATATTCAAGCAGAGAATTCGTACAGTGGGCCCCTTCTCTCTCAAAATCCGCAGGTACGTGTTGTCGAATAGTCAAGCAAATTTACTCAAAAATACAATGATATTCATCACATGAACGTCTATATTCTCAGAATACTATTCGAGAGTATTTGTTTCTAAAATTCAATAACCCACTTGATCTTAGATCATAGTTATTGATCAGGGAGTTCATGCGCTGAATTGGGAATGGCCACAAGTACATGTTCTTGAATATTCGGGCAGCAATTCGTCCGAGTGTGTAGTAGGAGTAACTAGGTTGACATAAGCTTGGTAGTATTAAACGTACACCGCTACAGAGTGCCAGAGTGCGATTACTGTTATCTCGAAATCAGTTCTTCATCTCATAAAGCTGTTAGAGCTAGAAAGTCCACTGATTGAGACAGTATTCTTGTGATCCGATTAGATCTTGTTTCATGATTCTGAGGAAGAACGAGGCATAGGTTAGAGACTCATATCCATTCGAGTTTTCATTATTGTCATCTCCATGTGATAGGTAGAGTTTGTTGTGAATACATCGATTCATCACACTAATCTTGGTTTTTCCGATTCGATTGGAAGATCTCCTGGAACTAAAATGTCCAACACTCGAAAAATTTACAACTCCTCCAATATGAGAGAGTGATATTCCATCCGTATAGAATCCAATCAAAACCTGAACAGATTCTTTATAATTTCAGCTTCCAATGTTGCTCCTCGCAATTGGATTCGTCATTCTCGTGCCTTGTCATCCAGAAGTATATCCAGCGGATACGCTTGAACCAAAAATTCTCTCCACACCGTCGGGCATAGATCTCGGTCCTGCGCAATATTTCAGATATGGGATTGGCGTCGAGAATAAGTCTTTTTTCCAAGCGCACTGTGGAGATCACAAGAGCCCAGAGGTCAACTGCAAGCTCTCGATTGAATATTTTGTAGAAGATCCCAAGAACGAAACTCGTCTAAGGAGTTATGGTTTTAAATTACGCAAAGTGAATCAGAACTCCACATGTGCTCCGTATCTGCAAGTTTTTCGACTGAACGAGGAAAAATTCATCGTGGCGTGGATTGAGTATGGCCAAAAATCCCAAAGAACCAAACACGTCGATGGAGTGACTATGCGTGTTGGCATGTGGATGAGTTTTGTCATAATATCGACGAAAAGTGGCGAGACATATGAATGCCGAACTTTTGGTACTGCTCTGACGTCGAACAAGATTGATTGGAAGGATCTGATGAACTCCATGTTTATCCACCTGAGAGAAAATGAGTTTGGTGTGACTTACTTGTACTCGGACAGATCCGGATTTGCTCATGAAGTGTTTAATAGCACAGGTTTCAGAGAGCTAGGCCCACTTGATGGAAATAATCTTCATCTCGATTTGAACGATCAAATGGTACTCTCGTTTCCAAATTTTCTGGACAAAAATGAAAAGTGTCAATCCAACTGGCAAACCCAAGAACGTTTGAGGATGACAGCACTGTTGGGCCGTTTCAACCATACACCCTCGTATTTGATGAGATTGAATAGCCAGTATCCGGGTGGTTATTCGACTGCAAACAACATCGTCTCAGCGTGCAAGAGACGAGAGTCTGATGCAAGAATCTGGGATTGCATTCAGAGAAAAGGCAAGCACGCCTTCAAGACCCTGTCAATCAAATTCGATTATGAATCAAAAACAGCAATAGTATACAGTATGCCAAGAGGTGATTTATTGACCGTGACCAGTGTGGAGGTGGCGGATGACGCATATGAAGTTTATCTGACAGTTTTCGATGGTTCTTTTGGAAAAGCCTACATCCCATTGAAATTAGGCAAATTTCCTTGCAGCTCGGTTGCCATGTTGAGTCATATCTTTCAAGATCCCGTAGGAAACTACTGCTTCTCTCTACTGCCCTATGCAACAGGCTCAAATTTTGTAGTCAAGTGTTACTCCTCGGATGCGTTATTCCAAGACCTTGCATATGCATGAGACCAAACCACCTCCGAACCAGACACTTATAAAGCTGCGTACAAAAAACTCGTCACTTTTCAATCCCACCCACCTTCCCCCAAAATTACGCGCGCCTCGCGTCATACCAGACCCGCACGGGTGGGAGCCGATGAAATCAGCCTGAAACCAGCTTCTCAAATTGTGAAGCCGCCAGGCGAAAATTAAGCGAGAGAAAATTATATGCACGCTGCACGAGGGTAAACAGAGTTTTGTTATACCAGGGAATTTCGATATCCGAGAGCAGGCTGCGAGAGATAAGATGCCACGGCGCCGTTGTCGTTATGTACGCTGAGCCTAAATTCCAACCCCCGCCCGTCTTTGCCGGTATATGTAACGGGGCGCGGCGTCTCCGCGGAGAGCAGCGCAGCCGAGGCGCAGCACGTGGCACGTTTCTCCACGCGAAAACTAAACTGGCTTAGCCGACAGCGGGAGCACGTTACGGCGCCTTTAATAGCTTATAGGTAAACAAAATTAACATATCTTAACAGCGTTAAGAATTTGCGCGTCGTCGGTAAAGGTGGAGGAGGGGGGGGGGGGTGAGGGACGCTGTCACGCCGTGTCATCGGGGAAGAGATATACCCCTCTCGAGGGCTTTCTTCGGAGCGATATGCCGCGCTGCGGAAGCTTTGCCCGGGCTAAGTTTGTTATAAGTAGAGGTGGGTGCGGTAAGACGATGCACTGGTGCTTGTAACGAGCGATACGGTCAGTGCAGCGAGGCACGACGCTGTTTGAAAATCATGAATAGTAGTATTCTGCAATAGAAAAGATATGTGGAAGACTGTTCTTTCATAATTGCCGATCCCGAACTTTTACAGTGCCTCGATATTTTCAACAGATACTTATACCCTTTCTTACAATCCACCTCCGAATCGGGAAGTAATAGAAGCAATACCTTTCTGAACTTGCAGATCATCAGGTCTGTTGTTGGGTCCCATGTTTGTTGGATAGGTATCGTATACCCACGACATTAGTACACTACATCAATTCAAGATCATCCCACCCACCAGAAAGTCGTCATCATTCACAATTTCGTTGATCGAGCCATCAAGTTATCATAGATAAATCTTTTCACCCAAGTGATTTGAACATCATCAATTCCTCCCTCCCTCAGATTGATGGTCCCTTCACTGACTCCATTGATAAGTCAATACTTTATTGACAAGTGAGGAGGATGCATCTGATCTATTTTGGGGAATATATGGTGTTACCAGGAACGGTGAAAGATTGTCTATGAGTAACCAATTAAAAATATTACTGCCATTCGTTCCTAGTCTCACTTCACATATCAATAAAGCCTCAGAGAAGACAGTAAATACGGCTTTAAATAAATTCAGTTGTTTCATTAAATTCGGGAAAGATGAAGACGATCTAGCCTCCAGAAGCAGTGTGGTGTACAAATTTGATTGTGCTGACTATGATAGCAAGTATATTGGCACAACTTCGAGAAAATTCAGCACAAGAGTTTCAGAGCATAAGCGGTGTATCAAATCTATCAGAAACTTCTGCTTTGGCCACGTTTGTCAAAAAAACAAATCGCAAATTAAATGTTGATAATATCGAATTCGTAGATACTGAGAACTGATACAGAGTCAGACTTTTTTTGGAAATGCTCAGTACCTATATTCACACCCACAGACTCAAAGAAGAGAAGATTTGAATTCAGAATCATTTATATGACTTCGAAGCTATCTATAACTCCTCAGTAGATTGATTCAAGTACCATAACTCTAATACAGAACAATAGTATAAGTTGCAAGGACTCACACTTACAATTTCATGTAGTTGCCCGGCTCGCTGCGCACTGTTGTTATATGTACATTACATTCCAATGACTGGCATCTAATCACCTCAGTTTAATCTGGGTTTGATCCGTTACAAGATTACTCCGCTCGCGGGTTATTCAATCTGCTGTATAAGCAATCCCAGTGTTGAGGAATCAGTCAGTTGAAAGATAATGATACAATTTTTATCTCACGTAAGTTGGCATTTCGCAGCGCCTTATTTCATTATCATGTGATTAGTTGTCAATTTGGTCGTTTACTCATAGGTTTGAACAGTCACGTCCTGACAATCATACATATGATGTATTTTGTCTAACTATTCTGTATCACGGATAATTACTGACTGTAATGTAATTTTTCGAAACTTCAGACTCGCTTAATTGTAAGGTGAATATGATCATATTCAGTGTTGCGTAGTGTGAATATGTGAATCAAGTGTTATTCAGCTTGATGAGGCTCATAATTCAATAACCAAAATGTCGCTTCTGGAAAGCAAACGAACAGACTTGTAGGGAACACGAATAAAGACACTGTACATTATTCTACAAATATCCTGCAATAGAGTCATTGAACCAATATTTGAACGTCAATCATTTGAACCGGGTCCAGCGATTTGGCAACAGATTTGGCAGATCAATTTCAGGATCAGCGCATGTTGTTCTGACTGTGTTCTTCAATTAATGCTTCAAGAAAACATGGAAATCACACCGAGTCGCGAGATCATGCGAGAGCAGGACAAGCTGTCACTCTCTATCGGGAGACATCAGGAAACTCAGACCTAAGTTATCCAGAATCGTTAGATCCGTGGATATATTGGTCTAAATAATGTCCAGGTTTGGGTTAAACAATGGAACAAGATAGAGCTATCAGGCGAAATCCAAGTTCAAGACTTTTCGACTTCCGTAGTATAAGTATTGGATTTCACTTCAAGAAAAAGTTCTCCGTTGAGGTTTTTTCTTACATAATTGCCAATGAGCAGGTTGACATCAAATTTTCAAAGCATTTGAACGATCGAAAGTTCGATTTTTTGGAGATTTAACGTATTGAGAATTAAAGTTGTCCAATCAAAAGTCCAACCCATGTTTGATGATGAAATTTCTACAAGTTTCTCCCGCAAGATACCGAAGAGCCGTAACCCATTCAACGTATGATGGGATTGGTTTCTTACAGAAGCATTGAATCTCGAATGCTACCTATGAACTTAAGCACTCCCGTTCATCTCTCAAATCAGTGAAGATTAGTGAATATCTACCTGAGTTCACTGAGTTTTGGGGGAATTCGACTGAGGATCAGTGAGATTTTTCTGAACATCAGTCAGATTTCACTGAACCGCAATGAGTTGCGATCAATTTTTCTGATTCTCAGTGGAACTAAGAGTCGTACACTCATAATGGAAGCATCCATGTTTCTATGATGGAAGTCCCGATTATTTCTGACTTCTGCCCACTTTTTCAATTGTAGCCACATGCACAAAAATATGATCACACAATCCTGACTGAACGTATCCATTGAGGATCCCTAGCGACCAACGAGCAACGCATGTGAGTGACGATTCTAATTGAATGAGACTTAAAGTTTCAGGCATCGCAAGCTAAGTGCTTCTATAAAACTTCCCTAAGACCTTTGCGAACGAAACACGTGTCGTCATCGATAGCTGAGCAACCCTTTGATTGGCTCTTGCTCACGGGCCAGCGAGTCAGTTTCGATCAGCGGCAAGCAACGAACAAGGCTCAATTCGCGAAAATTCCTCAGAGCGAGCATAATACCCCGTATCGAAGCTGCTGTAATCTGGGCATTCGATTTTTCCAGTTGGCGTGACTCCGATCTCGAACTGGCGACAAACAATAGCCGATGAGGCAAGAGTTACTCTTGCCGAATTTCACGGGGATCTGCCCCGAAGACATTTTCACCCGATAAATAGATACCGCAGGCAGGGAGAGAGACTACGGGCGATCCTTATTATAAACTCTCTAACTAGCTGCGCGTCGTCCTCCCATACTTTGGAGCTGTCTGAGGATGCATAACCCAGGGGCAGCCCCGAATACATCTACACACTTGATGGGATCCGTAGCCGATGGCGCGGACAATCCTATTTGGACCCTCTCGAAATCCCGCCTCGGCTTCGCGTGCAGCTCGTCTTCTAGCCCGGATCCGTTTAGCTCGAGCCGCGAAATTGTTACATCGAACAGTCGAGAGGAGACCTTTCGGATATAGATAGCGCATTAAGCAATCGAACCCAATGCTCCCGCTGTTCGGGCTCGTGTGAAATAACTTTGGGTCGATCACGCGCAGCGCTCTCTGCTTATCCCTCGGACGACGATCTCGATTCTTCGACTCGTGTTTTTCATCCGGCTAAGTCGATCGGATTACTTTGTTACGGATCTTCTGATACGTACACACGTTTTGTTCTCCTTCTTATATGGGAGATTGCCGAGCGCATTCTTCGCATAGCTCGAATCGACCAGTCGATTTTTGAGGGGCTTTGGTGGCTCAACTTTTGAGATATTGGAGTTTTTGATGATGGGGCCTTGGCGCGAATCTGATTCCGATTCAATAAATTTAATCACTGTTGGTTCTGATCTCCATTTGAACTGATAATTACTTGCTGCATTAACTGTGAAGGAGAAGTCGTTCCTTCAGGACTCGGATTGCCGTATTCAAGCAAAATCCAAAATTGAGAATTTGATTTCGTTTTTGATCTCTCGGGGTAAACTTGCTCATCGTGGAAGATACAAGTCTTCGCACCGTTGCAGCACGAATTTTTCTAAGGCACCAATTCTCGTGGAAATTGGTGTGCTCTGGTTATATGAGTCGCTGATTACGAATCTAAAGTGACCTCATTCATTTTTTTACGTTCATTCAAATATAACACTTAACTCTGAAGGAACAGCGAGTCTAGAGCGATGCGGAAATCTCCTGTAACTATTGCTCGAGCTAATCACCGAGACAACCTAATGAAAATACTTGGAACAGCCTTCAATGATCCAGAGTTAGAAAGATTTGAGGTGAAATTGGGTGGATGATATATCAGCCATCATGCAGCAAAGTATTACTAGGACCTAAATAACTGAGCTCCCGAGATGGTCTCCAATTTTCTCCAGAAATTCTTACCCACGAAGAGATTGATTCATATTGAGTTGCGATTGTGCAAAAAAAGCATAGATAGCTTCTAGGCCATGGCCTGGAATGTCCACCATCATGTTCGTAGTCTGAGAATAAGAGATGACGATGAGTACAGATTTCGAGTCATCAATAAGCTAATTCCGTCGATTTCGATAATGAAAGTCTCGGACAATATGAGCTCATGCTTAGATAAGAACTATTTGTAAAACTGGTTCACCGAACGGTTACCATGGCTGAGGTGTTGAGAAAAATTTGTGCGTCCGGCGAACGCACGATGGATCGCGGAGTCATCTAATATATTTCACGGCCTGTTTCCAAAGTCGTATTCGATTTTGATATAGACGTAGCTCAATTTGGTACCTGCATGAGAATCATCATGGAATTATTCCAAAGAAGAGAAGGAGTCGCGGTCTTTTTTCTGAATCGCAGAGTGGTGTTGCAAGCTAGATCTGACTTCTATGATTGTAATTCTATTTCCGTTTAGAGGACTGTTTTGTACCTAGTTGAAATCAAATCTTGTAATTCTTAAGCGAATATCATTTATCGACACTTCAAATATCCATGATTGTGTGAACCTGACAAGCAAAATATTTCTGGACTGAAACCAGTCGTTATGCAATCATTTCCCACTGGGATCCATCACATGCAACTTCGTGCGGGAAACATTTCATCCGTCGCGTCGACCTGTGAGATGGAAAAATTTCCGTTCCACGTAAATTTTTGTTTTGAAACTTCGTGAGAATATTGATGACGGAGTCATCTTTCACGGAGGCATACGAATCGATGCCCCAGAATTCATGTGGAGACGAAAAAAATTCGGTCAGCGTTAACCCGCTCATTGCGCAAGCTTCCCGCGGTGCCGGTATATACGCAGTACAGCGCAGAAGCAGCTACTGTCGTACACGCTGTACAATGTGGCGAGCTTGTATTAGTGCGGAGCGGCTATCGCAGCCTTTAGAAGTAGCTGATTACAATTCGCGACGTTATTTGTAACTCGCCGATACTCTTCAACTATTGGACAGAGCTTTTTGAAATTTCTCCAGAACTTCCTTAAATATCTCTAGCTACGTGCGGTCTGATGAGAAATTTCAAGAGGAATTTCAAGAAGACAGGGAAAATAAAAACTATCCTAGTTCTCATTTTTCTCTTTCCAAATTTCGACCTGCGGGAAAGTTTCACAATCACAACTGGATCTCGAATTGTGTGAGGGGTTGCTGAAAACAAGGTGTCATGAAAATATTCTATCGAAGTTTCAAAACAAAACTCGACGCAGAACGAAAATCAGAAGAGTTTTGATCTGACAACTCAACGGGGCGGATGAAATATTGCGCGCACGCACTCGCGTGTGATACATGTCATTAGATAGTTCATAGCACAATCGTTGAAGACCAGAAAATGTTCACTCCTCAGCTTCAAATAATCATAAATATCTGAAGTATCGATAAATGATGTTCGCTTAAAAATTACTAGATTTGATCTGAATGAAGCAGAAAACTCCTCTATATGGAATAGAATTTCAATCATAATGATCAAATCAAGCTTGCAAGGCTACTCTGTGATTTAGAAAGAAGACACCAGCTCTCTTCCTAGATCAAACTTGTTCTGGAAAATTCTCACGCAGGTACCAAACTTTGCTACATTTATACCAAAATCAAATAAAGTTTCGGAAATGGTCCGTGAAAAGGATTTAGGCTATGTCGGATACCGACAGGTAGATTTCTGTAATTTGTGGGTAATTCCGTAGTTTCATAACCACTCAAAAACTACTACAAGGACAGCTCTGAAATTTTGGGAGGTTGAAGTTCACGTGCCAAAGAATCGGCTGAATAGTCGAACTCGTAATCGTGAGGTGTAGCCAGGATTTTATATCACATCCAAAAATCACGACCACCGAGGTCGGTCAATGTGATCCATTCTAATAGTTTTGTGGGTGATCTTGACTGATGGGAGAACATTCAGACCATTCTTGAGAGTTTTCCGGTCAGTCTCTACTCATCAGGATTTGTCTCCGACAAAAACTGGCGTTGCCGTTATGGAACTCGTAAACAATGTTTTGGTCGCTTTCAGCCGCCATATTTGCGATTTGTTGTTGATTCACG
>JAPYYZ010002219.1:0-13833 GCA_030522705.1 Eretmocerus eremicus | reverse complement strand
AACTGCGTTAAGACAAGAGATCACTCATAGTAAACAAACATGGAATGACTTGAAGTGAGGTGCCGTATCTTGTACATTGGTATTCGTAATAATCTGACAACCAATCCCCCCTAGAACGCATGAGCGTATTCAATAAGACGCGCCAATGCAGACCTAACCTGCGGCATTAGGGTGCGGCCACATGAAGCGGTTTGCAATCCCATTCAGCATCATAGCGGCTGCATTTGATTTGTACCAATAAACTTGCGATGTCATTTGGAGCTGCAAAATTTTTTCTCATCATGAAATATCAGGGTTCATCGCAAGAAACACCAGTCACGTGAGAAGCAAATGCCTAATGAGAGTGTGAGTAGTGTATGTATACTGCGGTATAACCTCATTCGTTTGTGGGTTCACCGAATTGCTCAGGATCAGCTACGCGACTGATCCGCAACATTTCGAAATTGTACGACAGACAAGTTGCTCTTGTCATGAGTATTAGAAACATAATCAGAGGCCCGATACATACAATTTTGGTAAACCACAGGGGAACGATGTTATATTATGGATTAAATCTCTTATCAGAGACTGAACTGCGAGCTCTCCGCTATGGAGCATTTAGAATTTTAATCGCTCAAGAAACTCTGCGAGCAAGTCAGAAATGGGATGAAATACTAGATGTTTTCAAAATATATGATCTCGATCCGAGATTATGTGATTATTACGAAGCTTGCTGAGCTGAACTCATGCTCATAAAAAATTGTGTGGTCTAAAAATCTCTTAATCAGTACCAAATCTTAACAAGCGGAAATATTCATAGATATATCGACAATGAGCACGTAATGAGATGGTTCAAGGGAGGAGTTGTTGTGAAGAAATTTCCAAGATATGGTAGTATACTGAGGAGCTTTTTTGCTATTGGAAGGAAGGCATAGGTTAATGCTTGAAGCAATGAATGGACTAGCTCCTACTCTCGTTTATTGAGTACGCGGAGTACTTCGCGTGGATGCGGGGAGCTCCTCGGGTGAGCTGAGAGTTACCAGAGTACGTGAGGAATTCTCCACGCAAGCGTAGTATCTCGCCCGTAATCGAAACGTCCCTGGTCCACCCGAGGAGTTTCTTAGGCACGCGAATCGTTTTTGATGCACGCGAATCGTTTTCCATGCACGCGAAGGATTTCCTGTGGGCGCGAAGAGCTTCGTGCGTGAGCTAAGATTCTCCAAAGTACGCGAGCAGTTTCTCGCATCAGCGTAATGCCTAGCCTGCACGCGAACTACTCCGCTCCCACGCGAAGCTTCTCTCGTGCGCACGGAGAGTTTTTGACCCTCGCAAAAAGTTTCTCGCCGCATGAGAATCTTTTCTCGAAAACGTGGAGTTATTCCTGTGGATGCGTGAAGCTCCTAGGGTGAGCTGAGAAGTACCAAAGTACGTGAGGAGTTCTTCGCGCAAGCATAGTATCTTGCCCGTCAACGGAACGTCTCTGGTTCACCCGGGGAGTTTCTTAGGCACGCGAATCGTTCTTCAGGCACGCCAATCGTTTTTCATGCACGCGGAGTGTTTCCCTTGGACGCGAAGGGCTTCGTGCGTGATCTAGGATTTCCCAAGGTACGCAAGGAGTTTTTTGGATCAGCGTAGTGCCTTGCCCGCGAGTCAAATACTTCGCATGTCGTGCACGCGGAGCTTCTCCCGTGTACACGGAGGGATTTTGACGCACGCAAAAAGTTTCTCGTTAGATAAGAATTATTCCTTAAGTACGCGGAGTAATTTTCGTAGGTACGAGAGGCTTTTTGGGCCAACTGAGAGTGTCCGAAGTATCAGAGGAATCCTCCGCGCAAGCGAAGTATCTCGCCCGCAAACGATCGTCTCTGGTTCACTCATGGAGTTTTTTTGGCACGCGAATCGTTTTTCATGCACGCGAGGTGTTTTCCGTGGGCGCGAAGGGCTTCGTGCTTGATCTAGGATTTTCCAATGTACGCGAGGGGTTTTTTGGATCAGCGTAGTGCCTAGCCCGCACGCGAAATCCTTCGCCTGCTTGCGAAGCTTCTCCCGTATACACGGAGAGTTTTCGACGCACGCAAAAAGTTTCTTGTCGCATGAGAATCGTTCATTGAGTACGCGGAGTACTTCCCGTGGATACGAGAAGCTCCTCGGGTGAGCTGAGGGTTACCTAAGTAAGTGAGGAGTTCTCCGCGCAAGCGTAGTATCTCGCCCGTCGACGAAACGTCTCTGGTCGACCCAGGGAGTTTCTTAGGCACGCGAATCGTTTTCCAAACACGCCAATCGTTTTTCATGCACGTGGAGTGTTTCCTGAGGCTGCGAAGGGCTTCGTGCGTGAATTAGGATTCTCCAGAGTACTCGAGCAGTTGACGACTGGTTCGATGCAGAGAAACTTGCAGAATCCTGTGACTTTAGAGGGGCCTCATGCCAGAGTCCTCTTGAATCCCGTGTATTTGAGTCTGGTGACCTCGTATTCCTCTGAGAATTCTTAGTATCATGGAGATACATGTTATTGATATGCTTATCTAGTTTTTGAACGATTGATTACACTGGAACCGAGTGAACAAATACTTTGACTTTTCCCTAGATACGGCCCTGAGATAACTGAGAGATTACAGATAGTATGAGAGGGTAGTGATTTGAAATTGCGCTACTTTGGGGTGCGAAATATAAAACTTTTTGTGAACCGCCAACTAAAATGATAGATGTTTCGTTATGAGTCAATTTCATTTGTACTAATTCCATTACGTATTACAGGAAGCTTTTGATGCGGGCGACAAGAATGTGGTCCAACTCCTACTGCAGCACGGATCTGATGTGAATGCAGTAAACAGTGAAGGCAAGAGTGTATTGTTCTACGCAGCAATCAGAATGGCAGAGAGGCCACCGGTTCTCAACCTCGAACACAAACAACTCTTGGAGTTGCTGATTTCAAATAGTGCAAAAGTTTTTGGCGATGGTCTCTCAGGCGAGGATGAATCTTTCGAGACTGTCCTCCCAGATGGCTCTTTGCCAGCAATGAAGCTCTTCCTCGATCATGGTATCGATCTGAAAGATCGCCACGATCACAGTCTTCTGCACATCGCTCTCAGGAACAAAAGAGGCACTGACTTCCTCAAATATTCACTCGAAACTGAACTATTCGATATCGAGTTCAAGAATAAAAAATCTTCAAGTCTCTTGATACAAGCCGTTCGAAAATTCAACTGGGCTGATGACAGTAGTGTTAGAGTAGAAATACTCCTTCAGTATGGCGCTGACCCAAACAGGTCTAACGGGAAGAGATATCAGCCTCTAGTCTGTGCCGTCGATAATATCCAATTGAAATCGATGGAATCACTATTAGAGCATGACGCGCTTCTTGATGATGAATCATTCGAGGGAATAATGCTTCTAATGAGATTTTGGAGAGACAATGGCCTATCAGAGACTGAACTGCAAACTCTCCGCTATGAAGCATTTAGAATTTTGATTGCCCAAACAGCTTTGCGAGCAAGTCAAAAATGGGAAAAAATACTAGATGTTTCCAAAATATATGATCTCGATCCGAGATTGCGTGAGTATTACAAAGCTTGCAAAGCTGAACTCATGCTTATGAAGAATTGTGTGGTTCACGAATCTCTTAATCTATACCAAATTCTAACAAGCGAGAATATTTATAGATATGTCGACAATGAGCACGTAATAAGATGGTTCAAGAAAGAAAATGTTGTGAATAAATTTCCAAGATATGGTAGTCAAACTGAGAGGCATCTCTTGCGATTGAAAGGAGAGCATAGGTTAATGCTTAGAGCAATGGATGGACTAGCTCGCACACTCAAATTTAATGCCGATGCTCTTCACCTTGTGAACTATAGTATTCTCGGTCGACTTGAAAGAAGAGATCTCCGCAACTTGAGCTAAGTCTGATGACAGAAAGTACTCGCCGACTGCTTCCTTCCAACCTACATATCTCATTTTGAGATTTACATATTTAGTTATCACGTATTATCTTGTTTGAGAGATTTAATCAAGGACGATATCAGATATTTGTAGTTGTATTGTTCAACTAAGTTCATTCTCGAAGATCGCCATTCATGAGTCACATTGGAATCAATTATTCAATAATTGAATGTATCAATCATTGCTTTAATGATTGATCAAACCAATTGAAAAAAAAACTTCTGACAACAAGTACAGTTCATAATTAGCTAGTAGCAGCATCGATATCACAGTAGCTTTAATCATAGTTCAATTCATGCCTTCGCTACATGAAAACGTCAACACAAGAATACGTCATAAAGTAAATAAATCATGTATCTACCACTCTTATCTATGAAATTACCCTAGAATCTCAGATTTTCCACAGCTATCTAAGTCAAAATTACATGTGTAAATAGAGGCGAAAATGTAGGATTGTGAAACTAAATTTAAAAGTTAAAAGAGGTTTGGTAAGAGTTGAAGTAGGTATACGTTTTGATGCCTGGGCACCATTCAAGGCTTAGGGCCGATTCATGTTGCGCGAGATTCCTTGCGCGCGAAGAGAGAAATCATCGCGCGCAAGGGACATAACCACGCGCGCGAGGAGAATCGTCAGGGCTGTTGCAGCGGGAGAAGATGGGGGCCAATTGTACTCTACTGCGGCGGTGGTCGTTGGCGTTAATGGGCCTATTGGATCGGGGCACTTATAATTCTGCGCTGATGGTCTCTCACAATTTTTCACTATTGTTGAAAATTGCATGTGGCTGATTGCAAATACGCAACCTACTCTAATATCTTGGAGACATCCAGTTAGAAACTTGAATCGAAAAAATTGGACCATATCAATCTATAATCTGATGAAGATGACCGTTGAGAATTATCGATCATTCTAGTCTCGAAATCGCACTATATCAACCGACTTTCTCAATCCAAGTTTCTGGAATTCTCGGGGAAATAAAAGTAGACTGCGTGATTGTGAAAAGTCGAAAGCAGTTATTAACAATTTTGAAAAATTGCGAGAGACAATTAGCGCAGAGTGATGAACGCCCCGACCCAATGGGCCCATTAAGGCCAACGTCCGCCCCCGCAGTAAAGTATTATAGGCACCCAACCTTGCAGCAGACCCGACGAATTTCCTCGTGCGCGAGATATCTCGCGTAAAATGAGTAAGCCACTACCTGCAGGAACTCAGACTCCGGTACATTACAGCTACGTCGTGCAATCTATTATGTTTGTTATTCCAGAATATAGTGGATTGGGACGATGAAAGTGATTAGAGAATTCGCAGAACCGCTTTCAGCAATTTTTCAATTTGCCTTATCATGGGTGGACAGAATAACGGGAGCGCTGACTGAAATTACGGGAAGAATCTGCACGTGCAACTTTTTTCCTAGATTTTTCCCCCAAAGAATCAGTCATCAACGGAATTCAAAGTGCTTCCATACTATATGCGAGTCTTGTTGGTCCTTGCGTGTATTCGCTACAGTACTAATCCACCAAAGTGTAAAACTGAATTCAATCCTGCATTTTCTCTCAAATGCACCACAATTGTGAGCAAGTGAAGCAAATAAACTCCACCACCAAGCTACACGCGCGCACAGACGGAGAGCGACGCATTGCAAAATGACAGCTAAACTGTCGAGAGGCTAGCTCCGTGCGGATTGCCGAGTAAAACGCCCTCCTCCCGCGTGGGATTCCAGTTCCACTGAGACCTGAGCCTAAGAAGATTCTACACCGAAATGATCCCTGCATAGAGTAATTATTGACTCGATCTGTACATAAGCTAGCGAGTGAGTGCTCTACGCAGGGATTATTTCGGTCTAGAACCTTCTTAAGCTCAGGTCCCAGTGGGACTGGGATCCCACTGGGATCCCAGTACATTATCTTCAGCAGAACGCGGAGAGCAGCTTCCCGCATATCTCCATTTTCGAGGAAACGACCCCCTCTGTGGCTGTTTAATGACTATTTCTACTTCAAACATTTCTTCAATGGAGAAATTTCATTAGAAAAATAGCATCTTTGTGCGCGAAGGCTCGAATCAATTTGTTTCCAGCCATGTCGATAGTCTCATGCAGGGACGAAGAGGTTCCCTGTTGCGAATAACATCGTTCATAGTGATTTGGACGAGTGAAGACTATTCTCATCTGCGAATGAAAGGTTTAGCGGATTGAAATGCTCCAGAAAACGGCATTTGAAGTCGTTTAACGTGGGCTAAATTCTCACGTCATCACCAATGCTGCACTGAGGACAGAAGGAAACCGATGCGTTATCGCATGGAGGCCTCGTGGCAGGCTCCCGAGTGTCGTATCGAAGTGCTGGTCGGATTCAACGAAGGACCTCCGACACGATTACGAGCTGCGGGTGGCTCTATCAGACGATCAATTCATTTCTTGAAGAAAAGTTCAAAAACGGAAGTTTAGGGGGATGATAGCCGAAGATGATTCATTAGTGGGATGCAATACGAGGAAACACCAGATTATTGCCCGTCGGAGCCGCACCCTCTTGATAAGAGATAACTAAGACCGAGAAAGCACAACACCAAACCGCACATCGCGTTCTCTCGCCTTGTTTAAGTAAACTCGTTTTCTTGTACAACGCTGCACAGCATGCTTCGTCATAGACGCATCAAATCGCGCCAACTTACCGCTGCCGGCGAAACGATGTCGCAGCCAACGTCGGCTCCTACCTGCTCTACTTCTGTAGCGATGCAAGGGCTCCAAGCGGCAAGCAATGTGTGGATTTCTTTGAGCTTTTACTCATCTGAGCTAGAACAGTTTGTCTGAGGGAAGATTCATCTCGAAATAATGGGTGAACCAGAAAGGTTTCTTTGGCGGGCGAGATGATACGCTCCCGCGAAGAACTCCTAGCGTACTTTGGGAACTCTCAATCAATCAGAACATTCCTCGCATCCACGGTTTTCACTCCGCACTTGAGGAATGATTATCATGTGACGAGAAACTTTTTGCGTGCGTCGAGAACTCTCCGTGTACACGGGAGAAGCTTCGCATGCGTGCAAAGGAGTTTGCGTGCGGGCTAGGCACTACGCTGATGCGAAGAACTTCTCGCGTACTTCGGAAAATCCTAGTCCACGCACGACGCCCTCCGCGTCCACGGGAAACACTTCGCATGCATGAAGAACGATTCGCGTGCCCAACGAACTCCGTGGGTGGACCAGAGACATTTCCTTGACAGAGTAGATACTACGCTTGCGCGGAGAACTCCTCAGGTGAGTTGGCAACTCTCAGCTCAGCCCAGGAGCTTCTTGCTTCCACGGTGAGTACTCCACGTACTGAATAGACGATCCTTATGCGGCGAGGAGCTTTTTGCTTGCGTCAGGAACTTCGTGTATACCGAAGGAGCTCCGCGTGCGGGCGAAGGAATTCGCGTGCAGGCTGGGCACTACGTTGATGAGAAAAAACTCCTCGCGTACTCTGGAGAATCCTAGATCACGCACGAAGCCCTTCGCGCCCAGGGGAAACGATTCGCGAGAATGAAGAACAATTCGCATGCCTAAGAAACTCCCTGGGTGAACCAGAGACGTTTCATTGGCGGGCGAGATACTACGCTTGCGCGGAGAATCCCTCGCGTACTCTAGAAACTCTCAGTTCGAACAAAAAGCTTCTAGCATCCACGGGAATTACTTCGAGTACTCGAAAAATGATCCTCATGCGGCGAGAAAATTTTTGCGTGCATCAAAAACTCTCCATGTATACGGGAGAAGCTTCGCGTGCGAGAGAGGAGAAGAAATTTGCGTGCGGGCGAGGAACTACGCTGATGCGATAAACCCCTCGCGTACTTTGGGAAATCCTAGTTTACGCACGGAGCCCTTCATGCCTGCGGGGAACACTTCGCGTGCATGAAAAACGAATCCCGTGCCCGAGAAACTCCCGGAGTGGATCAGGGACGTTTCCTCGACGGGCGAGATACTACGCTTGCGCGAAGAACCCCTCACGTACGTTGGTGACTCTCAGCTCAGCCGAGGAGGTTCTTGCTCCCATGCTGAGTAATCCAAGTACTGAATAGACGATTCTCATGCGGCGCGGAACTTTTTGCGGGCATCAAGAAGTCCGAGTACATGGGAGGAGCTCCGCGTGCGGGCGAAGAAGTTCGCGTGCGGGCTGGGCACTACGTTGATGCGAAAAACTCCCCGCGTACTTTGGAGAATCCTGGATCACGCAAGAAGCTTTTCGCATCCACGAGAAATACTTCGCGTGCATGGAAAACAATTCGCGTGCCTAAAAAACTACCTGGGTGGACCACAGACATCTCGTGGACGGGCGAGATAGTACGCTTGCGCGGGGGACCCCTCACGTCCTATGGTACTTCTCTGTTCGACCGAAGAGCTTCACGCCTCCACGGGAATAACCTCGCGTACTTGAGAGAAGATTCTCATGTGGCGAGAGACTTTTTCGTGCGTCGAAAACTCTCCGTGTACACGGGAGAAGCTCCGCGCGTGAGAGAGAAGATGGAGTTTGCGTGCGGGCTAGGCACTACACTGTTGCGAGGAACTCCTCGCGTACTTCGAAGAGTTCTGGTTCTAGCGCAAAGCCCTTTGCGCCCACGGGGGAAACTCAACGTGCATAGAAAACGATTCGAGTGCCAGGAAAACTCTATGGGTGAACCGGAGACGTTCCAATGGCGGGCGAGATACCACGCTTCCACGGAGAACTTCTAGCAGACATCGGGGAACCTCAGTTCAAACACGGAGCCCTCCGCACCCACAGGACACACTCCGCGTGGATGGAAAACGATTCGCATGCCTGAGAAATTACCTGGGTGGACCAGAGACATCTCGTGGACGGGTGAGATACTGCGCTTGTGCGGGGGACCCTTCACGTACTTTGGCACTTCTTTTTTCGACCGAGGAGCTTCACGCATCCACAGGTATAACTACGCGTTCTTGAGAGAAGATTCTCCTGTAGCGAAGGACTTTTTGTGCGCGTCAAGAACTCTCCGTGTCCACGGGAAAAGCTTCGCGTGCGTGCGGAGGAGTTCGCATGCGGGCTAGGCACTACGCTGTTGCGGAGAACTCCTTACAGACTTTGGAGAATCCTGGTTCTAGCGTGGAGCCCTTCGCGCCCTCGGGAAACACTCCACGTGCAGAAAAAAGGATTCGCGTACCAAAAAAACTCCAAGGGTGTACCAGAGACGTCCCGTTGGCGAGCAAGATACTACGCTCGCGCGGAGAACTCCTCTCATACTCTGGCAACACTCAGCTCAGCGGAGGAGCTTCACGCATCCACAGGAATAACTCCACGTTTTCGAGAGAAGATTCTCATGTGGCGAGAAACTTTTTGCGAGGGTCAAAAACTCTCCGTGCGCACGAGAGAAGCTCCGCGTGCGTGTGGACTAGGTTCATGCGCTGATGCAAAAGACTTTCCGCGTACTTGAGGAAATACTAGATCCCGCAGGGATTCCTCTGCATCTACGGGGAACACTTCGCGTGCATGAAAAACGAGTTCCGTTGGCGGGCGAGATACTACGCTTGCGCGGAGAACTCCTCACGTACTTTGGTAACTCTTAGCTCATCCGAGAAGCTTCTCACATCAAAGCGGAGTACTCCGCGTACTGAATGCACCATTCTCATGCGGCAAGAGGACTTCTTGCGTTCGTCAAAATTCCTCTGTGTACACAGAAGACACTTCGCGTGCGGGCGTAGGAGTTCACGTGCGGACGAGGCACTACGCTGATGTGAGGAACTCCCCGCGTACTTTGGAGACCCAGAATCCTTGCATGAAGCTCTTTGCGTCCACGAGAAACACTTCGCGAGCATGAGGAACGATTCGTGTGCCGGAAAATCTCCCCGGGTGGACCAGAGACGTTTCGTTGGCGGGCAAGATACGACGCTGGCGCGGAGAACTCCTCACGTTGTCCGGACACTCTGAGCTCATCTGAGGAGCTCCTTACATGAAGCCTTTCGCGCCCACGGGCAACTCTCCGCGTGCATCGGAAACGATTCGCGTGCATAAAGAACGATTCGCGTGCTTCAGAAACTCTACGGGTATACCAGAGGTGTTTCGTTGACGGGCAAGATACTACGCTTGCGCGGAAAACTCCTCGCGTACTTTGGAAACCCTTGGGTTACCCAAAAAACGCCTCGCAACCACGGGCGTCACTCCGCGTACATGAGAAATGATTCTCATGCGACGAGAAACATTTTGCGTGAGTAAGATATTCTCTGTATACTCGGGAGGACCTTCGTGTGCGAGACAGGCGGAGAAGTTCGCGTGCGGGCGAGGCACTACGCTGATGCGAAGAACTCCCCGCGTACTCAAGACACTCTAAGTTCACTCAAGAAGCCTCTCGTATCCCTGGGGATTACTCCGCGTACTTGGGGAATGATTCCCATGCGACGGAAAAGTTTTTGCGCGCTCCAAAAACTCTCCGTAAACACGGGGGAAGCTTTGCGGGCGAGACATGCGAAGCAGTTTACGTGCGAACGAGGCTCTAAGCTGATGTGAAAAACTCCCCGCGTACTTTGGAGCCCCGAATCCCTTGCGTGAAGCAATTCGCGTCCACGGGAAATACTTCGCGAGCATGAAGAACGATCCGTGTGCCAAAAAATCTTCCCGGGTGTACCAGAGACGTTTTGTTGGCGGGCAAGATACGACGCTGGCGCGGAGAACTTCTCACGTTTTCCGGACACTCTTAGCTCATCTGGAGGGTTTCTCACATGAAGCCTTTCGCGCCCACGGGAAACTCTCCGCGTGCATCAAAAACGATTCGCGTGCATAAAGAACAATTCGCGTGCTTCAAAAACTCTACGGGTATATTAGTGGTGTTTCGTTGACGGGCGAAATACTACGCTTGCGCGGAAAACTCCTCGCATACTTTGGGGACCCTCGGGTTACCCGAAAAACTCCTTGCAACCGCGGGCATCAATCCGCGTACATGAGGAATGATTCTCATGTGACGAGAAACATTTTGTGTGAGTAAGAAACTCTCTGTGTACTCGGGAGGATCTTCGTGTGCGAGACAGGCAAAGAAGTTCTCGTGCGGGCGAGGCACTACGCTGATGCGAAGAACTCCCCCTGTACATTGGGAAACCCAAGTTCACGCACGAAGCCCTCCGCGGCCACGGAAAACACTCCGCGTGGATGGAAAACGATTCGCGTGCCTAAGAAACCACCTGGGTGGACCAGAGACATCTCGTGGACGGGCGAGATACTACGCTCGTGCGGGGGACCCTTCACGTACTTCGGTACTTCTCTGTTCGACCGAGGAGCTTCACACATCCATACGAATAACTTCGCGTACTTGAGAGAAGATTCTCATAAGGCGAGAGACTTTTCGCGTGCGTCAAAAACTCTCTGTGTTCACGGGGGAAGCTCTGCGTGCGTGCGCAGGAGTTCGCGTAAGGGCTAGGCACTACGCTATTGCGGAGAACGCCTTGCGGACTTTGGAGAATCCTGGTTCTAGTGCAAAGCCCTTCGCGCCCACGGGAAAAACTCCGCGTGCATAAAGAACGATTTGCGTACCAAAAAAATTCTAAGGGTGTACCAGAGACGTTTCATTGGCGGGTGAGATACTACGCTCCCGCGGAGAACTTCTGGCGTACTGTGGAAACTCTCAGCTCACCCGAAGAGCTTGACGCATCCACAGGGATAACGCCGCGTACTCGAGAAAAGATTCTCATGCGGCGAGAAACTCTTCGCGTGCGTCAAAAATTCTCCGTGTACACAAGAGAAGCTCCGCGAGCGTGCGGGCTAGGCTTTACGCTGATGCAAAAAACTCCTCGCGTACTCTGGAGAATCTTAGCTCACGCGCGAAGCCCTTCGCACCTATGGGCACTCTTCCGGGTGCATGAAAAACGATTCGCGTGCCTAAGAAACTCCCCGGGCGGACCAGAGACATTTCGTGGACGGGCAAAATACTCCGCTTGCACGGGAAAACCCCTCACGTCCATTGGTACTTCTCCGCTCGACCAAGGAGCTCCTCGCATCCACAGGAATAACTCCCCGTACTTGAGAGATGATTCTCATGCGACGAGAGACATTTTGCGTACGTAAAAAACTCTCCATGTACACGGGAGAAGCTTCGCGTGCGGGCGGAGAAGTTCGCGGGCAGGCTAGAGACTACGCTGATGCGAAAAGCTCCTTGCGTACTCTGGGAAATCCTAGCTCACGCACGGAGCCCTCCTTGTCCGCGGGAAACACTTTGCGTGCATGAAAAACGATTCGTGTGCCAAAGAAACCCCATGAGTGAACCAGAGAAGTTTCGTCCGCGGGCGAGATATTCCGCTTCCGCGTGGAACTCCCCGCGTACTCAAGACACTCTCAGTTCACTCAAAAAGCCTCTCGTATCCCTGGGGATTACTCCGCGTACTTGAGAAATGATTCTCATGCGACGAAGAACTTTTCGCGTGCTTTAAAAGCTCCATATACACGGGAGAAGCTTTGCGGGCGAGACATGCGAAGCAGTTTGCGTGTGGACGAGGCACTACGCTGATGTGAGAAACTCCCCGCGTACTTTGGAAACCCATAGTTCACGCACGAAGCTCTTTGCGTCCACGGGGAACACTTCGCGATCGTGGAAAACGATTCGTGTGCCAAAGAATCTCCCCGGGTGAACCAGAGACGTTTCGTCGGCGGGCGAGATACTTCTCTTGCACGGAGAACTCCTCACCTACTCAGGACATTCTCAGTTCACCCAAAAAGTTTTTCGCATCCACGGGAATCACTCCGCGTACTCGAGAAATGGACTTAGTAAGCCGTTGAAAATCCGAAATTCTGGGGCAATTCCATAGATAAAAGTGTTAGATACATCATTCATTCAGTATCTCCAAATTGGACTATGATCAAAGATACTGTTATATCGATGCTGCTACTAGCTTATTATAGACTGTACTTATTGTCGGAAATGTTTCTCCCAATTAGCTTGATCAATCAGTGAAACAATGATCGATCCATTCAATTATTAAATAATTGATTCCAATGTGACTCATGAACGTCGATCTTTGAGGATGGGATTCAGTTAAACGATACAATTACAAATATCTCATATCGTCCTTGATCGAATTCCTCAAACAAGATAATACGGAATAACTAAGTATGTTAATCTCGAAATAAAAAATGTAGGTTGAAAGAAAGCAGTCGGCAAGTACTTCCTGTCATCAGACTCAGCTCAAGTTGCGGATATCTGTTCTTTCAAGATGACCGAGAATACTATAGTTTACAAGGTGAAGAGCATCGGCATTGAATTGAAGTGACCGAGCTAGTCCATCCATTGCTTTAAGCATTAACCTATGCTTTTCTTTCCATCGCAAGAGATGCCTCTCAGTATGACTAGCATATCTTGAAAATTTCTTCACAACATCTCCTCCCTTGAACCATTATTACGTGCTTATTGTCGACATATCTATAGATATTCTTGCTCGTTCAAGTTCAATACAGACTACGAGATTTTCAGACCACACAATTTCTAGCAGTCCAGTCTCCGATGAGAGATCAAATTCATAATATGACATTGTTCCCCTGTTGAAAAAGCTCACATGACCTTTTCATGTGCATGATGATGCCGCATCATGACTTTTTTGCCAAAACACCACATGGACCTAACATGAAAACATACGATGGTTATGATGTTACCATGTAGTGCGCCCATGTCATGTCAAGTTCCTATGGGATGTTCCCAGACGATGTTCCCATGAGATGTAATGATGTGATGTTGGCCAATGTTACGTAATTTTTTCATGTAACGTTCACACGTGACAACGATGATGTGACGTCATGCCGGGCCGTATGATGTGCCCAGCTGATGTCATGTTCTTATTCATTCTCAACTCATGAGCTGTACTGATGTGATGTTGATCATGCAATGTGATGTTGTCATGTCATGTGATCATTCATTTCAGAGTTCATTCTCATCTCATGTGCTGTACTGATGTGATGTTGATCA
>JAPYYZ010002218.1:0-14013 GCA_030522705.1 Eretmocerus eremicus | reverse complement strand
ACAAGATCCCTTGGATTTCTCGGTTCTCCCGGAGGGTGGAAGTTTCGGCTTACCGATCATCCCTCTACACATGTGATACAAAAGCTTTCGGAGGTGCTCGTCGCCCATGGGCCAATTTCTCATTCAAAATAATCGTGTCCAGACTCCATTTCCTGCCGAATGACTCGATTCAGACAGAGCGTCAAGTAGCTGACTCGTTGAGTGGTCCAAATCCAGATGAGTCGACGAGGGACGGTAAAGAACCCTTCGTCCAAACGCAAGATGGCACGACTGCAACACCAGACTACGACCAGCGCGACGTATACAGCACGCATGTGACACCGACCTGTTGGCCGGATCGGCCTTGCCGCCGATGCAGATGGTGCAGTCGTAGGCGTCGAGTCGCTTGGCGACCTGCAGCGCCGCCTCGAGCAGCTGGGGTATCGTGACGATGCAGCGCACCCTGGCGTTCTGGAACTGCCTGGTGAGCTCGTGCACCGTGTACAGGGGGTTGGCGAAGGTGAGCACGAGGCCGGCGCGGAGACCGGCGTGCACCGCGACCAGGTACTCGGGCACGTTGGGCAGCAAAAGGGCCATCCGATCGCCCGGTTTCAGGCCCGTGTTGCTCAGCAGAGAGCGCGCCCCGAGCTCGCACATGCCCTGCGCCTGCTCGAAGCTGTACGAGCGGCCGGACACGCCGCAGCTCTGTGTGCAGACCAGTCGAGCACGGATTTTGACTATTTTCTAGGGAGGAGTGTTTTTTGGTCTGGACCGCGAGGACAGGCGTGGATGGGAGTTTTGCGAGCTTGGGGGCGCAAAGTTTTTCCGCGATCGAGAATCGAGGCCCGCGAAACTTTGACGATTATTCTGGTGGGAGCTTTAGGGAAGATTGCTTTTCGTCAATCTGTAAGAAAGGGCGAGGGAGAGCATTAACGTATGAGCACCGAAACTTGACACACTTAGATTATCTCAAAGACTACTCAGACTGAGATAAAGCTGATCAAAAGTGAAGATGCAGATAAATTTTCTTGCTGATATTGTAAAAAGTCCCAAACACACAAGTGCGAGTTTCAATTGGCATACGTGTTTGTCTCGTTTTTCCTGGATCACCCGGAGTATCAACTTCCAGGTGATCATCGAATACTCGTCATCTTTAACCATGAAACCAAGAATCCACCGGTCGGAAGATATGTTTTCTCCGGCTAGACACAAGTCGAAGTGAAAATTTATGTTAGGCGACAAATGGCAAGTGAGTTACAAGAACTTATACTGCTTGTTCCACCCGCGCCCTTCATGAAAAATCCATGCTCGCCCGAAGTGTGAATGATGGGCATTGAAATTTAATTGATTGTTATGAGAACATGAGATCACTGTCAAAATACTATGTTGCTGTTCAATAGAAAATTTGATTTTGGAACTTCATGCTACTGTAAGTCCATGAGAATATTTTGAGTAATATTTCGACGATATTCTGCCCTCAATCTTGTTGTCTGATGAATATTGTACTATGTCCATCTCATTGCTCATTGAATATGAGAAGAAGATTGAAATAACCTCATAGAACAAAATCGTCAAGAATATCCAAAACTGAGCACTCAAACATTTGAAGACGCCTCGTATTCAATGAGACTTGGAGTCAGATGTAATTGTATTGTGTAGAAATGAAATCATCATAGTAGATACGTGAATTTCCAATGAAAATTCAATTTCTATTTGAATACACTTCCCTTTTTTCAACTTCAAATGTAGAACTACCTGTTACTTTGATATTATTTCATAGGAATAATACATGTTGTGCCGATTCCGGGCGATATTACGCGATTAATCCCCACTTTTTCAGACCATTACTTTTGATTTTTTTCATCGCGGACGTGTTCGAAAGTTATCCTCCGAAGATTAATTTCAACGAATCAGTTGAATAAGGACTGATGTGAGGCAGTCTCGACTTCAATCGATTAATTGACATTCCACCGTATCGATATGTATCTTTCACTACACTACAAGAAACTTGAGGAAGAGCCGAGAAAGGTCAATCATTCAAACATTGGATCATTGTAATTGTCCCGATGTCGATTCATCAAGATGGAAAATTTAACAATTACTCAAAGAAACTTGAGCAAAGACTACGAAATGAGACGAAAACGATTTTCTATAGCCGAGTTCTTGATCAAGATATGCAATGGAAAAATATCGATGAGCACAGATTTGACCATTCAAGCTACCCCAAGAGATTACATAGAGAGCGGTGGAAGAAATCTTCATCTCTAAAAACTCTACCACGGAACACTAGTAAGTGTATACTTCTTTCTTCTTCTAATCTTCTATATCCTTTTCTGAAGAAACTGAGTCTGCGGACACTGGATCCTCGTTGCGAATGAATTATTTTTGAAAAATCTGCAATTCAGTAGGCGCGTCCTCCGAATGAGTCCTCGGAATAGTCACTTCATGGTCGAAATTGAAATGTAGACTTTGAGCACTATTAGTATAGTCGAAAAGTGACACCGTAACATTTCGATATGGACATGCGAGATTTAAGAAGGGTTTGGCATGACGAGGAATAGAGTTATACTAGCTCAGGAATGAAGAATCATTCACGATGCTCATAAGTTTGCTAACAGAATCTCTCGGGATTTGAATAAGCTACAACTCATAAGCTAGTCAGTAAACGTCTGCCAACTCCAAGGTCAATGATGAGTTGAAAAGTAGATTCTAGATTTGCAATGAAATGTAACATGAAACATCTCGAAAAATGAAGCAAATTAAGCGAGACTACTCAGAATTTGGCAATGGAACCGAAGTTTCGACATCAAATCAACACTTAAAGTGAAGTTCACACGAATCTGAAACAGTTACCGCATAACGCGATTGCAAATCACTAACGGGCTATGCTACTGCCTTATCGGTCGCTTAAAAATGCATCATTGACCGCTACATCAATTTTATCGTCTGCCTCAGTTTGGTCTTCATCTCTTGCTCCCTCCCAGTCTCTAACGTCCCCTTGCGCAAGTTGGACTAAATTACTCTCAATAGTTTCGCGACACTCTCAATCCAAGTAGCAGCATGTACCGATGCACTCCGATCGCGGCCTCCCATTGTTTACATTTAGACACGTGTTCGTGAATCTCTTCAATGAGCTATAAAACGCAAGAATTCAAGATCATCGATTTTTTCAAGCTCAATCGCTCTGGACGATGATAAATTTAATGGCAGTCGAACGAAAATAGCGAGTTCCAATTGTATTGGATTATTTCAAATCGAAGCAAGGATTTCGCGAGTACATTGAACGTAAAAAATTCAGACGTTGAAAAACTTCACGAAAAAAAAAACCTGATCAACAAGTCCAAAAAGAGGGAAAATTCTCAGGCCAAGTGGAAGGATACATTTGCAGAAGATCGGTAAGCCGAGTGACATATTGAAAGCGAGCGCCTTACCACGGCGGGCAGGTCTTTCCAGTTTTGCGCTCTGGACCAGATGAATTGGCTGAGGGTCTGATCCGGCACTTGAATCTCTCCATAGGGGCTGTCGAGCACCTTGGTACTGTACTTGCCCAGACGCACGATCGACTGCAAACCGGCCGGTCTGAGCACGAGCCCGCCTCGGGCGACGATTGCACTACAGCAGGTGAGCATCGTATCTCCTTTTATCAAGCACGAGTCAATTAACTCACAATAGGTACTCGCACAGCGCACAACTCGAAGCCGACCAGCTCCACGCTCTACTTCTTCGTTAACAAATTACGTTTATTACGTATCCATATACATATGTATAATTCTTCTTTTTTTACAACAAACAGGCCCGTCCTCCGTGTACAATTATAAACGTATACTCTCTACGTCTACGTCTCTTTACAAACAAAAAACACCTGGGACCGTGAAAAGCTCTCGCAAGCTCTCGCTCGATGGAAACAAACTCGCGTCCAGCTGAGACACTACTCTACTGTCGAAGCACGTGACCCTTGCCGGCGAGGTCTGGAGTCTGACTGTTTCTGCCTCGCGCTCCTCTCAAAGCGAATTTCTCTGCACGCTCTAAATGCGTATACGCGCATGGCACTGTGTGCATCGCGAAAAGAGCGACTATCCCTTCCTCTTTTGCATATGCGCGCCGCCACTCGCCTCGTTTACCCATACTGCAGCGATTGATCCACTTGCCGGTCGCGCATTTCAGGGTCAACGACCGCGTGGGCGACTCGTGTGACACAAGCCCATACGCATAATCTCACACCCGTAAACGTGTGCGTGTGTATAGGTGTGTAGAGCTTGCAGCTTGGGTGAGCTTTGGATCTAATTAGCTCAGGCGAAAGTCTGGTGCTTGACGAGCTTGCGGAAGAGGCCGTCCTGCAGAGACATGAGCTCGTCGTAGGTGCCGCTCTCGCGAACGCGTCCGCCGTCCAGGGCGGCTATTGCGTCGGCGGTGCGGATGGTCGAGAGCCGGTGGGCTATTATGAGAACGCTGCGGCCCCTTGTCGCGTTCTCCAGAGCCTCTTGGACGAGCTTTTCCGATTCGGCGTCCAGGGCGCTCGTAGCTTCGTCCAGGATCAGGATCTTCGGCTTCTGCGGGAAGGAAATTTTTTGGTTATTGTAGTTTGGGGACTTTTTAGGGAGCTTTTGATAGTTTACACCGATCGTCAAGGAGATCGGGAAATGATCGAGCGATATAGATACGCGATGCAGCTTGCACAAGTAGGTCACGCTGATAAGGGATTTACGTATGAAAGTTCGGAGATTGTGCGGATGGATGGACAATACGTTGGAGTCTTCGTTGTATCATTAGATGCGGTTGAGTGTATGGCAGAATTGAGATGTATGACTATGAGAAACTCACAATCTCACGAATGCAAAAAGTAAAATGACAGTGGATGACGGCGTGAGATTAGAGTCGTTTTTGAGAAAGTAGAGGCAGATTGTGAAAGAGAACAATTTTTTACTGGAATATGCGAGTCGCTATTAATTTTGCATAATTATAGTGGCAAGAGTTGGAATATTTTTTATTTCATCTAAAGAAAAAATTTCGATCACTTCTCGGACGATCCATCAATCGATCCGGAATAGTATGACAGATCACGTCAATGTCACCCGCAATATGCAATAAGTGAAAAAGGTTCGCAAAGGTTATTCAATTAGAATAAATACTTCATGTTTGTCCTAAAACGGTTGAAAAATCTTCTTCCACAAATAAAAATTACAAATGCTGCTTACTACAACAAAACCTGTGATGAACAACTTTACCTTGATAAGGGCTCTGGCAATAGCGATCCTCTGGCGTTGTCCTCCGCTCAAAGTGATCCCTCTCTCTCCCACGTGGGTTTCAAATCCATCACTCATTCTCTCAACAAACTCCAACACATTGGCTTGCTTTGATGCTTCGATTAGGTCGTCATCTGATGCATCCTTGCTTCCATAAGTTATATTCTCCCTGATTGTTCCATTAAAAAGTATAGGCTCTTGGGAGACAAAACCAATCTGCTTTTTAACCCATGATGGATCTAGTTCTCTCAAATCATGATCATCTAACAACACTGAGCCACTAACAGGGTCGTACAGTCGTAATAACAACGAAGCCAAAGTCGATTTCCCTGATCCAGATGGACCAACAACAGCAGTATTCGAATTTTTTGGGATGTGAAGAGAAAAATCGTTCAAAACCATAAAATCACTCCTAGTCGGATAAGAAAAACTCACATTCTTGAATACAATATCACCTACTAACTCTTGGTCTAAAATCTTACCACCCTGAATAGGTATGCTGGGTTTTCGGTCAATCAACTCAAAGAGCCTTGTGCTGGCACCCAAAGCTTTGTTCAGCTCCGAATAAAAGCTTGAGAGACCACCCATTGATATTCCCACATAAGCAGCATACAACAAAAAAGCACTGAGGCTACCAACACTTATAGCTGAATCAGAGAGCATGCATCCACCATAGTACAAAACTGACAAAATTATAACATTCCCAGACAACCCAGTCATACCAAAAAATATTCCTCTGTAAAAACTTTCCTTATAACATAACTTCAACAAGTCTTGCAACTTTGCACGATATATTTCAATTTCATTGGTTTCTTGAGCAAAAGCTTTGACTGTCCTTATGTTGCTGATCTTTTCTTCAGCTGTTGTATTCAAAGAAGCTAAACTATTTTGTACATCTTTGGAGATATTTTTTACAAATCTGCCATAAAGAATTCCCATACCAGCTACTGGTGGGACAATTGATAAACCCACAAGTGCTAACTGAGGAGAAACATAGAACATCATGGAAATGCCTGCCACAGTCATGATACCAGACCGTAACCCATCAGAAATATTACTTGTCACTGCATAACTAACAAGCTGAGCATCCCCTGAAAAATATGTTAAAAACCCATTATTTTCAGTCGCAGCCAGGAATATTCCTATAGTTTGAAATATTATGAATGTGAGGAGGTTCTCCACAATTCATGACTAGAATCACCTAGGAATATATCATAAATTTTGAATCACCTGACAATCTCCCAACAAGCTCTCCTGTGCTAACTTTGTCAAACATTGCAGTTTCTTGACTCAGAATTGCACCATAAGCCTTCTTTCTCAAAGACTGAGTGATTCTGTGCCCAGTTGTGGACATCAAATATACTCGTCCAAAATTACACACTCCACCAAATAGAAAAATTCCTAACAAAGCTAGACATACTTTATTGAGGCTGTCTCTTGTCTCCTTTTCATCATTCTTGTAAATTATGTCAATGATTTTCCCAAGGCAAAATGGCACTGCCATGGTGACTGTGGAAGATATAATGAGAAATGTGATGGCACCTACTAGTCGCCACTTTTGAGGAGCAGCCAAGAGAAACAGTCTACGAAACTCATTATTCTTTGCACTTTTAATTTTGCTGGCTGACTTTGCAGATTCTGACACTTTCACTTTGAGGGCATTGCTGGCGAATCTTTTGAAGTGCTTCAGATTGATCACTATTCTTCGCCTTGTCAATTGTGATGGTTGCAAAATGTGAGCTTGTACATAGCATCTTCTAGATACGTTGAAACATAAGCTTGTGGGCCTCATGTGTAGAACTATGTTGGCTCTCACAAACTTGCAGAGTAGCGACATTGTTCACCAACTATATTGAATCCTGCAAAGGATGTTTCAAAGGTAATTGAAAAACTAATCAAATGTGCCTGGAAAAGCTTGTACTCACTTACAAGTGATATATTGCAACAATTCCTGTAATCCTAAATTTTGATTCAAAATATCATCTGTTGCACATGGAGTGCATCAACGTAAAGGAACATTTTACGTTGCATTTTTGTCCATTGCAACGTATAGGTGTCCTCTAAATACTAATTTTCATCCACGTCGAGCGTGATTTCGTAATTTCTCAATTCTGCATCTTATTAGCTCCATCGTCTGCTTTAGTCGCGGACATCAACAAATGCAGACTAATCAACACGACTTACCTAACCTCTTGTCCTTTACTCAGATAGTGAAATTATCGTAGGTTGGTATGAGTGATGAGCCGGTTTTCAACCTCTTTTTTTCTCTTTGCAGTACAGTTCTATCGATTGGTTTTTGAATAAGCTGTGCTATGATAAGTCACGAAATACTCGAACGAATATATCAATGATTTACTACAATTATTTTTTTTCATCAATCATCTCCTGTCCTATGCAGAACAGCTGATTACAATTCGCCAACTTGACCAACGTAATTTCTTCTAGCGAGTGCTACCTAAAGAAAAAAAAAAGAGCCCGGAACCATTTTCCTCGCGTAAAGTAGTGTGGAGAGCGGCCAAAGAGAATTTTTATGGATGAAATTGATTCATTCATCTTCGAAATCTCCCATCCAGCAAAAGATTGCACAATCCTGAAAGTTTGGGTGAGTACTTAGTTAGGTACTGATAGCTAGCATGCGTTGTTGATTGGACGCACGATCTTATAGGATCGTGCTCGGACGACTGCATAGATTTCGGAGCACTTAATTATTTCTCTAAGATCTCGTTTTTTTCATGTGGCTTTACTCACAATCTAATTCTTCATTAGTTCTATTCGTCAATTGTCTTAGCTGTAGCCTCAGATTCTACTATTTTCTAATAGTAATGTTGTGTATCATCTGCCTCGGGATCATCAGCCGGGAGCAATGCAGCTGATTCTTGATTGCCATGAGCAAGATCAATTTTTTAAACATTTATTCGCAGTATTCGTCGATCATGATTGCACATAATCGAAGATTGTTCTCACATACGAATCCCCGCGGATCAGATGCTCGAATCGTCAGAACTAGATCAGTAATTCTGTCGCCAAAATATTTTGAGGTTAGATATGTACCACGCCAACGACTCTTTACAGAGAACAGATTTGAGCTGTACTCATTAAGTACTTAGTCAATAAATCATCGAAATCTAAGAAGCCATCTCATGAATTCTGTACAATCCACCAAAAGAGAGTTTGTGTTAAAAAAGACTTCGAATACAACATCGTTTTCTAGACCAATGATCTATGCTGTTCCAAATACTTGTATTGTATATTTTAATCAAAATTCTTGGCAAGATCACTTGCTGGTACACAATTCACATGCTTTGATTTTACTTTGTCTACAAATTTTAATCGATTACAAGCTCAACATCCTTTTCAGTATTAATTTACCAGAACATAATTTCAGTACTGAGCTGGAGCTCTTAATCAGTAATTAATGTTTGTAGTTACTTGTATGGTAGTCGATGATTGCAAATGTTGATATTCTCATTCTATCATTGTAATTTAAAGTAGTCTGATGATCTAGCAAGGAATGTATCTAAACCCTGTCTTCCAGGCACTAGAAACAATTGCCTTCAGTGGAAAACAAGATCAATGCCATGCACCCAAATTTGAAGTACCGCCTTGGTGCTGCAAACAAGGACGGCCGTGGCTTTCAAAATAAGCCATACTCTAAACCAGCACCTGACAAGAAAAAGCCAAAGAATTACCCGCCCGTAAAGACATGGGGAGTGATATTCAAGGACTTGGATCCTGTTCCAATCGACCCAAGCATTGATCCCTCTCCAAAAAAATGCTTCAACTGCTGGCAAAAGGGCCATTCACTGCGCAATTGTCCGCGTCCCAGAGTCGGTACATTCTGCGACAATTGCGGTCGCCGTGGGGTAGTGATAAGCACATGTCCACGCTGCAAGCGCCGAAATGCTGAATACCTCGCTGAATTCCGCCGGACGGGAAAGACCCCACGAAACACTACGTATCAGCGCTTCCACGGCGACCAAGCTCCGGAAGACGTCGAGGAGTACGACGAGGAATCCGAGATGGTGCTCAGGGAGCTCATCCGTCAAGACGAGGAGGCAAGACGACTTCGGGAGCAAGCCGATGCTCTGTTACTCGCGGCCCAACCGGCTCCCAGGGTGCCCTCCAAGTACGAGGACGTCTTTGACGACGAACTGGAACTGAAGAATCACGTCAGCACTTCGTCGAAATTCGACCGCTTTAGCGACCATTACGATTACGATAGCCGGCGACTAGTCAAAGTCGCGTTGACTAGCAATGGGAGCAGCAGCAGGAGATCCCCATCACCTCCACCACCACCCCCGATCACTGCTTTAAGTGGCAGTGCGGCTAGCCGGAGACTCGCGATGCAGACCGGCAGGTTCGAAGATGAACGAGACCCTAGCCCGAGCTCGTCAACTGCAGGAGATCCTGTCCAGGAGGTGAGGCTACTCATCAAGTCAATAGAACACCTGTCGAAGGATACGCAGGAGCTCATCATACGGCAAGTGATGGCAGAGCGCAGAGAAAAATTGAGGGCCGAGCACGGGCGTGACGATGGGCTTTGGCCGTGAGCTTGCTCGACTTGGACAGCTTTTGCTTCGAGACATTCGTGAGGAACGTAACAGCTCACATTGGCTCAGTTGTGATTGCCATAAGCATATAGCACGTAATGTGTACTCATTACACAAATATGAAATAGTAGGGTCGCCATCAAAGATGCTCAATTTTTCTGAAGAATCTTTTTATATTCATTGAATCATCCTTTTCTTAGAGTGGCTTACAAAGCACAAGAAGGAGCAGATCGTAGGCATCACATGAACAATATCTTGCTCATCAATTCTTGATAGAACCACTCCAAACCAAGATGAAGTTGAGGCTGTTTTGATTTTTGAAAAATGAAGTCGGTTCATGATTGACTCATGAGTTCAGTGATGACCTACTGAAAAAGTTCCCTCGGTATCTCATACATGAGCTATGACACTGTTTATTGGTGAGGAAATTTTGTGCATAGGTCTTCTTTGTACTGCATAATCCATACTTAACCAGTTTGATTTTCTTGAAGTTGAAATGGTTCATGTTCTGATTTAGTTTTGAGATCTCAAATAACTTCGCATTAATAATCTTTTTCTGGCTTTTTGTTTTCATTAAAAGTTGTCATTTTGGACATTTACAGGCAAAAGTTTTTATTTCTCAAATTGAATAGTTAGCTTTAGTAGTACTCTTTGAAAAAGGAAAAAAACAAATAAGCGTTATTAGAGACGTCGCATTAATCAACAATTTTGAAGTAATTGTTGAAACGAAGTTGGGAATTGTTCTGAAATATCTGCACTACTTTCGGTTTCCTTTATAAAGTTATATATGAGTCACAACAGTACGCGATTCGAAATTTTGAGAATCTTATTTGTCTACAACAAATTAATCCTCGATGCATGTACAGTACTCTACTATGCTACCAGCGATTCTTGAATTTATTTATTAATTCAGCAATCCATCAAAAAAAGTGTAGATTCGCCTTAATCGAAAGAAATGCGGTGTTGATTCACTCGGTTACCCACCAAATGAGCATTCATTATCATTTCTTCTTAAGGAAATACTATCATTGATTGTTTCACTGATGCAGCATGCAGATGCATCGGGAAGTACTCTATCTCTGAAATTTGGTAGATCATCACGTGACACAAATGTGGTATGTGTTCCGAAACATTCGATTCATTTTTTATCGTTTCCACTTCAATCGTATTATATATAATTGTAAGATACATACTTTTTAGACTGCTCATGAATGACCAGTTTGTGGCGATGTATGAATTATTATGATGAGAAACCAAGTTTGTAGACCGTAGAGATTTTATATAAATGATAATTCAAGAGAGATTGTGTGAATTCTTGTTTATCCTTCATTGGTAAAAATATAATGAAAGAATATCAATACGCAGTATTGTATATTCTATTACAATCCGTTTCAAAACATGACATTCTTCATGGATGAAGTGCACATGCAGGCTTTTTGACAAGTTTTTTCGCTTTTCATTTAATTCGAAAGGATAGACCTTTTAGTCCCACAGATCTCGTTATATTTACCGGCCCGAAATGATTCGTCAATCAACTCTGAGATGAACGGATGAACTGGAGGATCCCCGACCAAAGGGGCGTAAATCCATTTTTCAAACTTGTTCGGAGTCGTGAGTCTCTTTCAAAAACCATTGTCGCGAATTTTTTAAGTGAAAGCATCCCCCTCAATGCCGTAAATTTTGTGTGATATGCCAAAGTTGAACAAAATTTTAGTAGCATTATAATTTAAAAAATAAACTTACGCCAGTTTGGTCGGGAGCCCTCCAGTTATAAATCAGTCATCCCGCCGAAACTTGTTGATCCCGTTTGGCTTCTGTTATCGATGCCTCTTCGCTCCCGCTTACAATTTGCTTCCCCTGCACGTTTTTTTCTTCAAGTTTTCGCAATGTTTTTGGACTGATTCGAATTTTTCTTTTTTTTTGGAAGATATCTTACGGTTTTCCCGTGTGATTCTCGTAAGACTTCCTTGTCACGGAGTCTTTGCTTACGATTTTTTTCAAGAACTGTGTATTTCCTCGTATACTTCCGAGTGTTTTCAGGTATCCGGAAGGCTTCCAAGTCTTTACTCTTGACATCTGGGTCGACATCAATGACAAAGCGCTCCGGCCAAGCTAGCAGGGATTTCCATTTGTGAAAACCTCGTCAAAGTACCCATTTCCTTGTTGCGGTCGGTTTGAGAATTCTTAAACGCAGAAGAGGAATCCTTGTCTATATTTAAATGAAAGCATCTTGTATCAAACACACTATTACTCAGAAAACATTTAGAAAAAAAAACTGTGTGCGTCCGATGAACGCGCGGTAGTAGATGACGAAGTCATATACAATGTGCACCCTTGCCCCAAGCCGGCTCGCACCATGAATAAAATAGGAAAATTAAAGATAAAATCACCAGTGAAGGTTTGAAAAACACAAAGCCTATATAAAAATCCCCAGTGAAGGTATGACGAGCGCCAAGGTTCGCGCACCGAGAGGTAGTTTGCTAGGTACAACTGCCGCGTCGACTTGCGAAACAAAAACTCGTCTTACTTTTTGGGAGAACCTTTTTTGGGTACTTAGGCTCAATGTCCAATGGTAAGATTTAAAATCGAACCTCGGCTGGAAAACTTCCTCGTAGGTCGAAAATGAAAAAATCTGAAAAAAATTGAGGGAAGTTTTGAATTTTTTTTCTCGATTTTCGATGATAATTCTGAATTTTTGAGAGTATTGTAAATAGGAAAAAGTATTGAATAGTATTGTGAGAAATTTTCAAAGCGATGTGCGCTGAAACGGGCCAAGTTTCGCGTCTACATACACGAGTTCTCTGTTGTGAGTTCGTGTGTCTAGCCGAAGGATGCATCAATAGGAGATTTGAAATCTCTTGCTTTTACATGAGTCAGAAGCTCAGCTTAAAACAGTATCGAGTGATATGGTTTTTCCACACAGTTTTGGCCGTATATAACACCATATCTGCTTATAGTTCACTAAACTCCGATCTTTCACGTTGAACAATTGTTTTGAGGGTTGAAGTTTTCTTCCGGCTTCGCAGTATTTGTATAATTTATTATCCTTTGACTATTGCTAGCAGTATCCTTTGGATCTAAGGAATTCAGTTCGAACTGAGAATTCGTTTGAAAATGATAGAGCAGAAAACCGACTTCAGATATGTGATTTTCTCGAACAAGCGACTATTAAGAAGGTTTATTAATGACTTCCTAAAGCGAGGGAACTTACCCAAGCCACTGACAAGGTAATTGTTAGCGAAGATAACTTCACCCCATAACTTGAAGAGAGCCGGGAAATATCAGGGAAATTTTTTTCATCAGGGGGAACTGGGAAATGTCCGATAATTATATTTTGAAACCTGGGCATTTTCGCCAGTCAAGGATTTGAAAATCTGTAACGGCTCACATGCTAGATTTTCTTTTTAATAAGCCACAGGCAAATAATGAAACTTCCGATACTGCAAAATCTGAGAGATCTCGAATTCCAAAATAAAATAATAGCCCAGAAAACATATTATTACATACTGATTCTTCTCACAGATCTCTTCTATTCAATATAGCATGACCTAATAATTATATAAACACTGTATATAATGGTTAGATATTCAGTCGAGTTCGACTGTGAATCGCGCAATATTTTCCTCCGTGTATGAATGAATGATGCTAAAGTGCAGCAATTTCTTGTACCGTCAACCGGGGCTACTTTGTAACGCCCCCGAAGAAAATATTTGGATGTCCGCATTATATTCTTGTCGTTGGATACACGAGTGAACCATGTTTTCCAATACTGGGTTCCTCTCCATTAGATATTTGATTGCTTTTGACCAAAAGTGTCGAAAATCTCGCTTTTGAAGCGAAAAATATTTACTCCACTTCAACGATTGACCTCGCATAAACCTTCCTTGGACGAACTTCGTGTATTGGCGCTATATTTCATCGGTCCGCCGGCAGACGCACAAAGACATCGTGATGAAGTAAAAAGCAATACCGTACCATACTCATCTAATTATCTATGTATGTATGTATATAGGCTTTGAAGACTCAAAAATCTTATGCCTGCAACCACCCTCCACAACACCTTGTGGCCTGCAGAGAGAGATGTGTTCGGTGGTCGTTTCTAGGTGACAGTGGTGGCATACAGTGGTGATTGAGTTGTTAGATCGGAAGGTTTGCTCAACACACGTAAGCTCCCTACACTGCGGCAACATAGGATTGGGAAGTTCTGGGCTCTTACACAAGCTCCTTCACTGCATTGACGT
>JAPYYZ010002217.1:0-21522 GCA_030522705.1 Eretmocerus eremicus | reverse complement strand
TTGCATTTTTTGTTAGTAAGAGATACGATCTCTTATTTTAAGAGTAATGTATTTCTTAAAATAAGATATTCGTTTCTCAAATTAAGAACTCCTTGATTTGAGAACTGAAAATTCTCTTAAAATCGCACACTCTTAAAATAAGTAACTCTCCTTCTTATTTTAAGAGATTTTGTTTGTAGTGTATGTCCCTCGTTCCGCCTTTTCCGAAGAGCCTCTACTTGCACGAAGAGTGCCCTCTTGCTGCGAGTTTGAGCAGGGAAATTTGATAAAATGCGCAAGAATGCAAAAAAAACCCTTCAGTTGCTCGTGAATTTACATATTCTAATGATACGATAGAATACTATATTTAAATTTATGATCAAGTGGAGGTTTTTCAATGAGATCAGATATCTAAATATAGAACGCAGAGAGATACTCTTATCCACTATCATGCATTCGGACATTTATTCATTTATTCGAAAGCTCAACCAGTACATGTCATTTGTCTTGTCGGAAAAAAGTTTTTCTTTATGACATTCTCATCTGTAAGCAAGACTTCAGACAGCAGCATATTTACTCTTCAACATATTGGATAAAATTGTCTCCAAGGCTGAGATAGAAGGTATTTTAATTCGATATTTAATAATCACTAAATCAAATCACTATATTATAAATAACTAAATAACTACGAACACTAACGGTGCGGATCGGCGGGGCGCACAGTGATTCACATCATGCATACACACACATGTGCATAGTAAGGTGACCCGCAAGAGAGGGAGAATTTTGGAAAAGGTGAAAGTTGCGGGATAGAAAATCCAGCTTGTAACGGATTGCGGATCGCGCCGGTCACGCGCGCGGGATCGGGAAAACGACGAGACCGAGAGCATGGCGATGTCGGCTAGGTCTACCCTTGCAGCCTGACACGTCGGCCAGGGAAGCTGTCGACCCGGAGCGCGAGACGGGAGCCACGCGGAGCGAGCGGTTGCGAGTTCAGCGCAATGTGTTAAGACCAGTCCGGAGTGTTCTGTATTATCGATCGAGTAGATCGGAGCATATGTCTTGCTACTCCAATTTTCACCAAAAAGCATATCTTTTCCAGCAAATCTGAGATAGTAAGCCCAATTCTGTAGGAAATTTCCAATTGTTTGAACTTTGTAGCGTTGCAAAATTCGCAGTATAGCTCGCGAAAAATCAATAACGGCGATCGTCGAAGTAGGGTTATGACTACTCTCGTTCGGCTTTATTGGTATCTCGCGAGCTAGACGGCGAATTTCGCAACGCTGCTAAGTTCAGACGATCGGAAATTTCCTACAAAATTGGGCTTACTATCTCAAATTATCTGAAAGGAAGAAATTTTTTTTTTTAAAATTGAAGTAGCGAGACATACTATACACTTCGACCCTCGCGATTGGTAAGGCAGAATCTTGAGCAGAACACGCTCGTGGTTCTCTCGTGCTCTTGAGTAATCGGCGAGGAAATAGCGCGATACAAGTGCAGCGCGGTGAATATATTGAGTAGAAAAATGAGAGTGCGGGCCATCGACGCACAAGTTCATAGTCTTTGTCTTTTTGCTTTACTTACAATAAATATGCGCGACAGGCGGCGTGCGCTTTCATTGGTACCCCACGTTGCTGGAGAGAGCAGGAATTTTCGCGAACTCATTCAACGCTCGGGATGCGAGTTTCAAAAACTGGATGGAATAAAACCTGCACCAATGGTAGAGTTTGGTACGATTTCTTTCGAGTCGGTAATTAGATGCCTCAGACACTGATCTCCATCGATTTCTTTGAATTCCTTGATAGGAAGTGTTTGTAAAAGTAAGTAAGAGGAAAAGAAGGTGAACGCGAACGTATAGAGGACAGAAAAACACTGAGAGAAGGAACAACTGTTACTCTGAGTCCATTTCGCTGCAGGTAATTTTAGTTGATGGACAAGTTGCATAAGTGATGATACTATCACTATCGTCACCGCAAAAGAATCATATTTTCCACCCCTCTAGATCCTTGCTCGCTCTCTGAAGCACCTAATTATCGACAACTCGAGAGAAATTGTACAAAACTCTACCACTGGCGCAAGTTTTACTCTGATCAGTATTCATACAGTTTTTGAAACTCGCATACCGAGTCTTGAATGGGCTCGTAAGAGGCATGCTCACTGCAATCGATAGCCTCTCCTCATGCGTTCGAACCGTTCGAAAATAGGCATCCGTAACCTCAGAATGAGGCACCTTCTAATAAAAATATCTCAAAATTGGTGTATACGATCTGCATGCGACTAGGGGTAATAGATTCAGCGCATTTCAATCTACTTTGATCGCGACTTTCTTCAAGATTCACTGGGGAGCAAAAAACGATGAGTTTTATTCGGTGTCCTCTGATTTCGGTGGTGATCCAAGGTCCGAGTCACATCTCATTCCCTCACGTCACATGGAATCAGTTGTTTATTGTGCAGCTCATTCTTATCAACCCGAATGGCACACCAACCACCGCCCCCAAATATGTCCTCGCACAACACGTACATACCGCCCATTACAAATTTAGACGCAAGGGTAAACTCGCTTAATCTCTCCCATTCGCAGATCGAGTCTAGCGTGGACCTGTACGAGCTGTACAACGTGTCGAGCGCCCTGGAGGTGTTCTACATCGGCGTGGACTCGCGCTACCGTCGCTACGGCATCGCGCGCAATCTGATGCGCAAGAGCCTCGACATGGCTCGAAAGCTCGCTCTGGAGCAGCGCCTGCCCGAGCCCGAGATCGTCTACGCCGTGTACACGTCCAACTACAGCCAGGCCCTCGCCGAGAGATTCGACTTTGAGTGGATGCACTCGGTGCGCTACGACGAGTACCTCTGCTACGATGGCAAGCTCATGTCCGACAGAATTGGCAGCGCCCATCAGACGGCCAAGCTCGGAGCCAGGAGACTCTGATACGTCTTCGTCCGCGACGCTACTCTCGTCTAAACAAGATGTTTTTGCAAGCTGCTGCTGTTGTGTTCTTTAAGAGACTCCGGAACAGCTGGTCTGTTCCAAGTTTGACGGAATCGTGATTCACGGACTGATGGTGGTCTTTCAGTGTGCTCGAGTGGGGTGTAGAAATTGGATTTTTAAGATTTTTTATTCGACCCAGAGCTCGAGTTCGATTGACTCTGAATTCGCCGAGGAGCGTGTTTTTGCTGTCACGCTTGCGTGAAATAGTGACCTAATGTACAGAAAGAGTTGTTCGATTCTTATCGGTTAGATGCAAAGCCCACCGATTTACACTTTATCTGTAAATGTATACACAAATATGGGCGGCTCCGGACCAGAACGGTATAATTACGTTTCGGCGCCTTGAAGGAACGAGCCAGTAGTTTGGATGCTGTTCGAGCTGGTTCTCATCTTTCAGCATAGTTTCTGCAGCAGTATCTTGACGATTAGTCCATCTACATGATCTCAGAAGAATTTTTCCAAAAGATTGTTACGAGCCCGAATAGCATCCAAACTACTGACTCGGCTTTTCAAAAAGCCAAAATGTAATTATACCGTTCTAGTCCCGAGCCATTTGTATAATCGCAAGCGGATAAGGAATTAATTTTTAATTACATTGGATAGTTACACACCGTTTCAGAAGAGTGATATCTTCTACGAAACAATTTGCTCACATAATTCGAAGAGCAAAGCGAGTTGTGATAGCGTGATATTAGAGGAGAGTGGAAATGACGTACATGAAAAGACATTTACGACAACGTATAGCAAATGTTTTGAGCTAGATCAGGATGAGTAAGTTATTCCTGACGGTATATATATTCTAGAGTAGATAGTTTGTATAGATTTATCCATACACTACTGTATGAAAAGTTACGATGGAAAATGACGGCAATAAAACGAATTTAATTCCATCGAAATTATTGGCTTCCATTCTTCGGCTATCGGAGAATCTGATCTGGAGAGACGGAATCAAAGAAGAGCCTCGAATCAATGCTAAAATTTAAAAGAAATTACACGGTGAGCAGGAACAGACGGTAAAACGAACAAGAATGTCGTACAAAACGGCGCACGTAGTGTTTTTTAGCGATTCAAGATAAGAATAATCCCGTTGAAATAAAAGACGGAACTGCTAGTTGCTCCAAATGCGAGTCAAATCTCTATATTTCATTCTTTCTGATATGGAAGAATAGCTAAGGGACATGTAGCACTTGAGGCTAATCAAAGCTCGTGGCAGGTCCAACTCTGACGCGAAATTTCCCTCTTAGAAAGATCTAGGGCTTCTAGGGGCTCTAACTCTAGCAGACCTAAAGATTTTCCAATGTAGCTCACAATCAGCTAATTTTGAAGCTCATCCTGGAACCTCCAAAATTAACTCATGCTACGTTGGAAAATATTCAAACGTGCTAGCGTCAGGTCTGCTTAAACCTTAAATTTTTTCAAATGACAATGTCGCGTTTTCGAAAACTGACTTTTCTGCTTCGTCAAAACGACATAGCTCAGCTCTACCGGTTAAAAATTGGACGTGCTTCAGCTCATTTTCAAAGTTTGAAGAGAGCTTCAAAATCAGCCAAGGTACGTTGAAAAATATTGAGGTACGCCAGAGTTGGAACTGCCGCGTGCTTTGATAGGCCTCAATTGCTACGTGTCCCTTAGCTATTCTTTCATATGAAAAAACCAGAATTAGAGATTTGGCTCGCATTTGAAGGAACTAGCAGCCCCAATTTTATTCAAACTGGATCATTCTTGCCTTGGATTGTTAAAAACCACCTGCCTATTCCTGCCCACCGTGAATAAGCCACTTGATTTTGACAATGTAGCAAACAACCCCGTGCGATCACGCGCGGTCGCATCCACAATACAATTATTGGGATATACCTGCTCATGCGTGACTGCGCATCAAACAACGTTTCACTCGCAGATTTAAAAATTTACTTTCTGAACCATCTTTGTCACAATCGAGCATGTGGACTCACAATCATTTTCAACAGTATCGCGATAATTAAAAATAGATTTCTATCGCGTTCAAGTCGTAGACATCCATGTATTGTAGTGGGCGCGACCACGTGTGACCATACTAAGCTGTCATTTTATATGCGGGAAATATCTACACGCCTGACATTAGCTAAGTATATTCAAGTACCACTAGCTTTATAATTCGTGAAGAGCATGTTGAGTACCGACATGGTCTAATTTTCAAAATTTTCAATGGATTTTCAAGACGCCGTGAATATTGAAAGTAACACTGATTTAGAAGATAAATTGAATCGGCGTTATTTTTTAGATCCATGATATTTTGAAAGTCATTCGAGAAATCGGAAAAGTTGGCAATGCTAGTAAAAATGCGATTGGAGAAAAATTTTGACTTTCTTTTAATGCAAAAGTCCTACATAATAGAATTTTGATTGAGACCCTTTTGATTGTGTCATAAAGAGTGATTGATGTTGAGACCTCCCACCAGAATCTTATTATACATGCCGGGGAATGTAAGGAATATTATACTATGTCGTAATCAAACATATGGCGTCACACCTAGTGCGAACATTTTTTTCAGTCATATTTAAGTTGTCATATTAATTTCTTAACTGAACTTGAGTCGTTTACAAGATCATGGATGCCTCATTATGATAATGTTTTTGAGAAAGATATTAGTATTTCTCTCTTTCTCTGTGTGGTTAATCCTGAACGAGTAGACGTCACTTCGCCAAGCTAATTCTTCCATAATTTCAATTAACAAGTTAGAAGCTGTACCGAGATACACGGAATCATTATTTGCATCAGCTTCATCTCAAGGTCTACGTTCCTCATTCAAATGAGAAATAAACTGACTCGCATTTAGGGATACAAAACTTCAAATGGTGCTGAGAAACACCTGAAAACTAATGGAAACACAATTTTTTGTATCAGTTCGGAAATGAGTTTGATACAATGAAACGAGTATGCACGAAAATACACGACGAAACTCATTGACTCCGAGTTTTACAAACTAGGTATATACGTATCATAGGTATGGAGACGCAAAGCACGTTTGGCGATCACAAATTTCTCAGAGTCTGGAAGAATATTGTAGTAACTACCACAAAGTCTAAAAAAACAATGAACCATTTTGAGAATCCACAGATATTTTACAATGAACAAACTACTCCAATTTTTTGTTGATACGACGATGCACTCTCTTAAATGACATTTTTAATTTACAACGAATGCTCCATTTTGCTTCTAATAATCTCAATCGCAAAGCTTCACCTATCATCGAAGATTCCAATAAAAACTTGACCTCAATGCAGGATCAAGTACTGTAAAAGTCAAGGAAACCTGAAAAGCAGTTAAACGCTATCAGCGAAAAGATTAGGGAGTAGACAGTTGTCGCTAGAGGGTATAAAACAGTCTCTATCTGTTGCAGCTGTGCAACTGCACACCCGCAAAGCCAAAAAATCCCTGGTTTTCATTGTATCGTAGTAGCGTAGCCGAAGCAAAGAGGAGAACGATAAAATAAAAATCGCTGTGTCAGACCCGCGAAACCATTATTTATCGACTCGTCGGTACAGTGTGGCGGACGCGCAAAAAGCACAAACGCTTGGCTCCGCACTCGTCATTCATACGGACAACTATCGCCAAGCAACTGTGTAGCCACGCCGAAGAAGACAACGAGCATTCAGGATTTTCTCGTTGTATACACGAAGGCCGTATTACGAAAGCAATGCATGGACAATGAGAGAATAATATGCTTTGTAGGGCGATTGCACGCGTTTTTCTTTCAACTTCTGGGATTGCTTCCGAGTGATCTGCGGAGCTTTTGATCATTCAATTTGTCGCACATGATGATTTTCGAGTCATTTTCGCTTTTGTTGATCTTGAAATTCATTTGAAAAAACCTTAAGCAACGAAGGAAATGAGCTAAGTTATATTCTATTCCGATTCACAGGAGTTGTGGGATTCAAAATTTATCGAGAGGAAATCATCTACGAGCCCGCGGAAGTGAGGTTCTTCCATCACCATAGCCGGTTTCAGATAGTAAGAATTTTGTTCGGCAAAAAACGATGTGATTAGACGCAAATTGGGCTGACCAGCTTACCAGGTATTCATAGCTGTTGGGAAAATATAAGAAACCGATTCTCCTGAGGTGAAAGAGGGAAGGCGAAGAACAAGTTTTTGATCATTCAAATCTTGCACAATTGCCTCCTTCTCATCAACATTGTCATTTTCAAGCATGATCCTCTAATTTTCTATGGGAAGTTCAATTTCGTCGAATTTCATAAATAGAGTATCTTTTGGACAGGTATATCTTAAGGAAGGATTTCTAAGATGCCGAAGGAGGCCGATTTCTTCATTTCACATGTTAGACCTCAAGGGATTTGAATGTTGCAAACTCACCTGATGGGGTACAAGGGGTTGTTGCAGCTTCAACAAGGTCCTCGCGACTTCCAGGTGGTGCAGCATCTAGCATGGCTGCGCCGTTCGACGATGTTTTAACGCACAGCAGGCTCAGCGCTGTAACAAAGATATATTTGTTAAAAGAGAACGTTGGGCTCGGCTGAGAAAAATCGTCTCGTGATTGACGTCCGGAGCATAGGTGAACGGTCTCACGGCTACGCGCTTTCGTTTGAATGTGGAGCTCATAGAGTATATCGAATATACGAACAGAGTGACTGAATGTGAAATGAGCCCCTCAGTTTTCAGATGCGTATGAAGATTGCCGAGAAGTGCAAGTTAAGATGATTGATACTTGGGTCAGAACGCTGAATTTCAGCAAATCTGTGCGCACGACCACCGCCGATTCCCGCTTCGATTTTTTATATGAAACTATGTACCAAAAATACTACTTTCCCCAAGTTTCAACTCAAAAAAAATTTTGGGTCACCGTGGGAATTTCTTGAAGTTTGAAAAGCGCCGTTTTGGATGACTTTTAGAAAGTTCGCGAAACAGTCAGAGGTCTTATTCAAGCTTCCGTGCAGCAGTACGGTTCATGCACGGTAACGCTGGTTCCGTAACTTTCCGCTGTGCGTAAGCGAGAGGGCGCTATAAATGGATGTCGTGAAAATTGATTTCGGACGGACGGACTGTCGTGGTCGTGAAAATTGATTTCGGACGGACGGACTGTCGTGAAATGAACTTGTCGGGAAATAGGGTGTCGTGAAAATGGATTCGTGAATGTGTCCGTGAATCCGCTATAATGATGCTCCGAGAGGCGTGCGTGGCGCCCTCTCGCTTATGCACAGCGAAAAGTTACGTTACCAGCGTTACCGTGCATGAACTGTGCTGCTGCACGAAAGCTGGAATAAGGCCTCAGAAACGTCTTTGGGAGGTCCACGGAGTCGCATTTTCTTCGTTGTTAAAAGGACCTACATTTTTCGTTTTTGAACATCCGAATCTGTAGAATGGGGCCTGAGTAGCCGTCGTTTGAAGTAGAGGATTTTCCAATAAAGGCCAAATTGATTGTGTCATTCCTCTAGTCTACTTGCACCGATTGGGCTGAAGTCCAGAAGACTGGAGTAATGACACAATGAATTTGGCCTTTTTTGGAAAAATGATGCACTTCAAACGACGATTACTCAGGCCCTATTAAACCGATTCAAACGTTCAAGAACGGAAAATGTAGGCCTTTCCAAGACAAAGAAAATTGAGCTAGATGAATTATAAAATATTGAGATCGCTCGAAACGGCAACTGTTTCAAGAAAGGTGGAAAATCTTAAAAAATTCGTTTTACAGTTCCACGCGCAGATGAGCGGATTCAGCTTTTGAGCCAGGATCAAGTCTTCCCTTCAAAGTTGACGTAACAACAAGGAAAATGCAATCCTGCAGACTCCTTCAGGACATTTCTAATTGATTTGGCGAGCTTTACAAAAAAGGTCCAGAATAGCGCTTTTCAAACTCCGCAAAATTTTCACGGCGACCCAAATTTTTTTTCTGAGCTGAAACTTAGGAAAAATACTATTCTTTGTACCTTTCTCCATATGAAAAATGGACGTGAAAATCCGCAGGGGTTGTTAACACGAATTTGCTGAAATTCGGCGTTTTGACCCACTTACATTTAGGACGTATCCCGAACCTTGGTCTCTAAATGATAGAATAGCTCAAAAAGTCCACATATTTTGGGATGTTGGAGCGTGAACCAAATTCAAAAAGCGCCAACCCGTTCTCAATAGCCTTTCAGAACTTGAATGTCTCATCGCCAAGGAGTGCTGAATTGTAGACTTGCATAGAACTGGACATGAAAGCTCTCAGATGGGGTCATCTATGGAGAAATCGAGTGGTATTCTTCCCAAGATAACTAAATCGAGAGATCAGTACACAGTTTTTCATCGGAAAAAATACACACTCGAGGGGTTCAATAAAAGGTTGTAAGAAAGCAGGTAGCAACTCATATACTGTTGTTCCCGCTTCATCGTGATTAATGAGCAAATCTACAATAATTCTTTCGAAGATAACGGTGTCTGACCTCTAGATAAAAATCGGCGCTCATCAAAAAGTCTGTCCAATAAAGTGAGCTAGACATTTACGTAATACGGATATCATTAGGACTGGATGTCATGATGATTCCCAGGAAATATTTAGGATTGATTATAAACCTTGCGACCACGTCGTCGTGAGCTAGGATTACAATCTAATCCCGTGAGATCGTAATGGATCATTATGAGATAATATCGATTCCTCGTCTTGAGATACTTCGTATCGTGCAAAACCTGTTATTCAAGATCAATGGGCAATTCAAAGCACCGTGTATTCAAATTGATATATGACACATGCTTCTCAATATCTCCAAGGATATCCAGAAATAAGCTTTATAGAGTTGTACATACATAGTTTAATGAGAGAAGACAGAAGATCAGAGTGAAAGGTGATAACTACCCGAGGTATATTTTCATGATCTTGATAATCTATGCCATTAGATCATAAGTATATTAGCCTTAATAGATCAATTCGATTGATAACCACCAAGAGCAGCGTGATTGATTGTTGCTGTAGCCAGCAATGAATAATTATGAGCAATGAGGCGCACAACGTTCAGGAAATGCAAAAAATGCTAATAGTCTGGACGACGAATGTCTTGGATCAATCATCGCGCATTAAGATGCGCGTCATGAAATAATCCACATTTGTATGCGCTTGGTTCTCACAATAATGTGAATTATTCCGACATAGATGATTGATCAGTATTTCTAGATCGTGATCTAGTTTTAAAACTGTAGTAACCACATCTATCCCATCGACATGACACAAGAGCTTCAGGAATGTTTAATTTATGTATGGGTTCCACAAGAAATTTGGGAAAATCATTCTTCTAACTATTATGCACTGATTCATACTCTCAAGATCCACATGATACATTCAGGGGACCTTTTGTTGGTCCATCGAGCTCCACCACGGTGAGACGGCTCGAATAAGTGGGGGACGAATACAGATAGCTATTGATCGGCACTGTTCCGGTGGTAAGAACTTAGTTATGATATAGTTGAATAATCGAATTGTGAGAGGTAAATATTTTTCTTACTCCAATGCACTTCTTAATTTCGTTTGAGATATTATGATACATGAATTGATATAAGAATGAGATGGTCAGCCTAGATATGTTTGGGATTGTAGATTTGTGAGATCAGAGTTCAATTTTTGATGGTACATGGTGAAATTGCCGCTATTTTCTGTAAATTACAATTTTCACGTGTATACGTTTTTACTCATGCCGATAAGATTTCTGAATTCTCAATACTGCATTTTTTTCTCGGGAGTGCATCGTTTCCAAGACTTGAGCGATGAAACTTAGCAAACACATGTTCTGCATCTCTCGTAAACATGAATGAGGAATGATGATCCGGTCGAGATTTCACAAGTTCTTTTCTTCACGCTGTCAAAATCTCTGCAACTATGTTCGTGTGATCTATAGTTCTCAGAGATGCATCCGGTGTAGACGGTAGGAATCATTTCGATAATTATGGGCAATAGTTGCTCGTTCGCTCTCTTTGTTGCGTAGCGTACTGCTTCTGAGAAAATCTTGAAATCAATTGGTTGCCGTAGGTTGCTACTAGCTCGTGTCCAAATCCATATCTGGTACATTTGATGTAGATTAACAATAAAATATGATGTTTGATTGCTTTTGTGGGAACCATCAGATGTTCTCGAATTGAGTCAATACTATCACAAATCAATATACAGGCTCAATATGAGAGATATTAACTCACCACAAGCTAAAGACCTCTTCAATCTAATATTCAAGTGGAATGTGCTGCACCTTCCAGTGGTATCCTCTCGGACGAGGGAGGTGCACCGTGCATAATCGCCTGAAGTGGCGCAACTTACTCTACATGTTTTTGTTCATTGCAACCTCTCAAGATCAGCTAATGACGGCTTCTTAGCAACGGCATATGAGAGTGAACTATTGCTAAAAGTAAATAAGAGATTTCCACGGTTAAGGCACAAACACTGGTTTGATGAATTCTGGATTTGCGTGTTTCATTTAGAATCTTCTAACTGTATAAATTTAGGGCCGGATTTTGTATCGAATTCGAAGATGGAATGCATTCATTTTGAGACCAGAAGTGAGCGAATTTGGTCTGTGGAAGATCTCGCACAGTAGTGACCGAATTTCAAACAGCAGTTCCTATCGCCACCTACGGAGATGAAGCAGCACCGCATGTGCAAAGAGAAATTCAAACTGACTTGTGCAGCAAAGCCTAGAGTGTGTTCATCACTTGCGATTGGATCGTATTTACCAACTAAAGTTATCAAAGCATAGTCAAAATGCGATCCAGAAGTAATTTCGAAACGACCGTGATGATGGCCGATGGTCGCTTTTTGTTTGATTCACCGATATACTAGTAAATGTAGGACAGTAAACATAGCTCAGAAAGAGTGTTGTTTTGACGAAAAATCCCACAGGATATTTTAATCTTTTCCCTGATTTGGTTCGTCGTGTAGTATATGAAAAACATACGTCTACAATTTTTGGCCATGGCAATTAACTAAAGAGCCAAAATAGTGTCAATTCATACTCTTTTTCTCGTATTCTCAAAATGAGGGTCGTGGGTTATGTTTCAGGATGTTCTTTCTCAAACAATATTGTGGACAATTGAATTCTCTACAAAATAAAAAAAATGATACCTCTATCACTCTCTCGTTTCGAGATAATTAGCAATAAAGGAAAAAAGCAGTATTTTTTATAATTGTATCTAATAATTCAAGTTAAGATAAACATTAGACTTATTCAATTTGTTTGTCACGATTTATCGTTTTTTACAACCCCTGTCAAGCAAATTAGAGCCCACAAAAGTCGATGAAAAAAATTAGAGAGGTCCTCGAGTCCCTACACTACAAAGAACCATCAAAATATTGATATTTTTGACCCTTTTCGAACCCTCGCAAGCTCCAGGGTTAATTGTTTATAGTTCTTGACATCGTTCAATCGTATATTGCGTATAATTTTTCAAAAACTCAAGATGCCGACGTGACTCTTTTTTAATTTGATAGTGCTTATTCTGCTCTAAATTTTGAGGAAAAGAAATGACCCTACGACCCCTTGAAACCCAGATACGTTTTTCTTCTAAAATCGATGTCTCATAATAGTATATACCGTACATCTGCGCGTACGGTCGATTTCGACACGAGGGGTCGATTGAAGCCCGAGCGGAGCGAGGGCTACAAGGCCCTCGTGCCGAAAGCGACCCCGCAAGCCAGGTGCGTATCCTATTTTTCACCACTCTAACCTCAAAATCGGACATTGCTCCCCTTTTTGCGGCTCTCGTGATAAAAAACATCACATCACTTCCGGCGGAAGAGCTCGTCTCGGCCTTTAAAACATGTCTCCCTCGCTTCGCTCGGTCGACTACACGTTCTAGGGCCCGAGCTCGCCTTCCGCCTTCAGTAATGGAGTGCACCACTGAGAAAAATTCCGGAGTGATTCATGGCAATCTTTCAACGGAATTCGACTCAAGGCTACAGTTCAAATTAGTTGAAGATGTTACCATGGATCACTTCGAAAATTTTTTCAGTGGTGCATTTCACCAGTACGCACCGCCGCGCCGTCTGGAGCTACATTTTCGAAATATTGTATAGCTTCATTTAGAAGCAACTCATTGTGAATGACGGTAATGTAGGGCTTTGACATGTTCTAAACCAAAATTTTCTATTCAAAAGAAAACCATCAAAATTTTTTTGACCAAAAAGAAACTATCCAAAATTGTCTGATTGTAAAAGGCCTCCTACAATCAGACGATTTTAGATAGTTCCTCAGCCATCGAAGACCTGCAAATAGATAGCTCAACTAATATAGTTACCCTTAGTAATGTTATCCCGATCAACCTAGAAGTCTATTCACGATAGTATTCCTCTAGGGGGAAAATCGAAACGTGAAAGAGATCTTGAGTTCAATAGGTGGAAGATGTCGTCGCTGTCGATAATCAGCAGTTACAGATCAATGAACCGACCAGATAAAGCTCGACGAATGCGAAGCGAGATGGTACAGCTGCTAACGAAGTAATTAATCGAGACGCGGCGCGGAATCAGTCTCGTCAGTAGCACCGGCAATTACGTCTGGTCCATATACGCGCGACAAGCGTGAAATGCGCCTTCGATCGGGATTACCGGTGGGAAATCACTGCTGCCGATACCCGCGCTCACAGCTTGCAACGAACAACTCGGATACATCGCGACGCGCGCCCCAATACAGCTTCACTAACCGCAGACAATACAAAAGCTCTCTGCTCCATAACGGATAATGAAGCCTCCGGATATGCACACATTCGCGAATAAGCTTTGATCGACTCCCAAGGCTCTCACTCTCTCCCTCCCATATATGCTCGACTGTATAAATGATTATGTGTGCTCCACTTTTCGTTTGCCATTCTCTCAGAACGCCGCGTGAGGGGCTCTAAATTGTTTGTGTACTCGCGAGGGAATTCGGCGCCGAGGCTCACTTGGAGAGCGATGCGAATGTGTATGGAGAAGGGGTAAGAGCTTGCAAGCTCCGAGGCGCCAAAGTCGCTGGGATACCTTTCTCCATTTGTCCGCGCGACGCCCGGTGTATGGCGCGGCTCTGGGTCTATGTATGCTGGCGAGTTCATCGGGATTTCGTATTTATGATGTACTCCGCACGGTATGACCCTGCAGCTGCGCATAGGGTAGAGCGTCGTCATCGTTGGTTATGTGCACTCTGCGCCGTTAAATCGTGATGAGGCCAAGTTTGAAGTTACGGGGTGCATGCATTTGTGCGCGTTTTACCTTGCGCTTTGCCTCCGGGACTATTTCATACAAGTTTGGAGCGTTAGCTGAAGTATCTTGCTCAAGCTGAATTTATAGAGTCCGACGGAGGCTGGAGTGTATGGTGGCTCCCCCTAAGCTCGTCTCAATTTGAGATTCTGGGGGAATTAAGTATGTTCATAGGGAGCAGAGCGCTGATTGACAACTTGAATTTCTGAAACAATTACGAGGCTGGTCTTGGAGCAAGCTGTGTGTGGGAAACATTTTTGTTTCGAAAATTCACTTAAAATAGATAAAATCTAAGCTATGATACCAAATAACTCAGAAACTGTATGGAATACATGAAAAAAATTCTTAGAAATGTTCATTCCGTAAAGATACGACTAGTAATATTCAGATTCACTTAATGACTTTATCATACTTCTTCCAAGTCACTCATTGCCGCGCTCAGGCTGACAATCGTAGCTTGATAGAGGTTCAAGCTATGACCTCTGAGGCTCCGCCTTGCATTTGGTGGCTGCAACCAGATGGGATTTCAATTTTTTGACGATGGAAAAATTGTCCTGGGTGGAGTTCGAACCCACGCCCTCCGGTATTCTAGACCGACACGATACCTACTGCGCCACCGGGAGGTGTCAGGTCAACCCAGTCAGGAGAGATTAAACCAACTCTAAGTCGCTTCTGATTTGCGGTCTTTCAATTAACAATGACCCTGTGAATATCTAACTTCTATCGATAAGATAGATCTCATCGATGTTGGGACTCTATCGCTCGATTGATGAAACCATATTCAAGAAATGACTCTATCGTTTTTTCGAGCCGCACTTATCGCAACGCTCAGGTTGGCGATTTTAACTCGATAATGGCTCAAGCTACGACCTCCGAAGCTCCACCTTTCATTTAGTGGCTGCAACCCGAAAGGATTTTAATTCTTTGGAAAGCGACACAGAGATGAAAAAATCGTCCCGGGTGGGGTTCGAACCCACGGCCTCCGGTATTCTAGACCGGTACGCCACCAACTGCGCCACCGGGGAGGTGGTAGCTCAGCTCACTCAGGGGAGGTGGAATAATTGATTTTCCAGAGTTTAAATTAAAGTTGCCTGGTCAATGCTCGTGTCTCTGATGCTTTCATAAAGTTCCCTCAGAGTTCACAAACTCTTCATGGGTGCATCGGAAATTGATGGCAGTCGATTGATTGATAATTTATTCTGATTGCGAGAGTCGGCTTGAGCTCACGTGACCGTACAAATTCAATACACCCAGAATGATAAAGCAATTGAAACTGGTGTTCAATTATTGAATGTTGTTTCGCCGAGTGATGACGAGGGGAATCCATATCCTGCGGGATCCGTTTCCCAGAGAAATTAAGTGAAGTATTGAAGAATATTTTTTTATTCCATCTGATGTTCTCGAAAAGAATTCACCGACTCATACGAAGAAGCCATTCATTTTTGGAAGACGGATTGAGATCGAGATTTTTTCTGCAGATTTTACGTCAAAAAAGTGAATATATCCGTTACTCTTCTCTCTCCGAGGAGCCTTCTATTTCTTGGAAAATTCCGAGGGATACTGGACAGTCCTGAATTTTAAAATTTTAAATTCTAAAAATTTATAAAGTCGATGATCTGGCCATTTTTTTCACCCGCATTACATTTCGGCTTTATTGAAATTACACGGGTTGAAGTGCTTCATGGGAAATCTTGGCTCGAATGAGTAGTCAACCCAGAGTGTGAAAAGCTGCATGATACTTTACTAGTCCATTCATCGTCAACCTCAAAAGTGATCATAGAGAATAGTCATTTCACAAAAAACTTTACGGACTATCGATTGAATGAGGTCTCAGGATTCAAGAATAACTAACGTTCGCTTATTCCGATCGAACCGCGATCAATATTTAATGATTTTCATGAGTAAAAAAAAGCCCATTGACAGAAAAAGAGTGACATCTGCATTTTTTTTGCAACAATATACGCGAGGGAAATTTTCTCTATCGAAATCTGTATCCTGTGGATGACTCTTTTTCAGCGTAATTTTTCACGGGAATGATTTCTTGTATGGAAATTGAGACTTGCTCTTTGTGATATTGGTTCTTCATCTATTGCAAGACTTGTTACTAACAATCGCTTAGGGTGCATCGATCTTTTTTCTATAATTTACGGCAATTGATGCAATGGGTTTTGAGATGGAGATGAGAAATCCTGATCCTTCAAGCCCTGCACTGGAGTCAAATTCGACAAATTCACATCTCACTAAAAACCAGATCGAAGCGGGTACAGCGATTCTTAGAAGAGCGCGTCCAATAAGAGTGAATTGGAGACTCCATCAGGAAGCAAGAGAGTGATTAAAATTCATGAAAACGATCGATCGTTCGAATGATTTGATTGAGCCAATCGAGTCACCCAAAAGTCCCTATCCCATTTTCACGGAAGAGCAGCAACCGAAACTCGGCTCTCCTCTCTTGATGGAAACGGAATAGAATTCCCGGGGGGGTATCTCAAAATTCAGCGCCGTGAAATACGGCTGACATGACGATTACTCACTCGAGGCCTCAGCCCCGTGACTATCACTGAAAGATGAATGGACTTGGCCAAATGCAGTGTTCCGATCTATTTCTTCCTCCTACCCACCCTCTCTCTCCAATTCTTCGCCTCTCCTCCCGAAGAGTCGGGAAAACAACCCAAGCGCGGCGCCAAACTGCAGCATCCCGATAAATAAATTCCAGATCGGCGAAGAGATATATCGACCCAGCCTCCGAATTCGGCCGCCCTCGAATTTCGAAAGTCGAGACACGTATGCTAGTCTTGAAATACTCGGACGGCGATGTTCGGGCGTTTCGGTCAGTGCGGCCGGATTCCAGGATCGACCGAGCGTCGCCTCATAGTCATTGTGGCGTGACTATAGAACCGGAATTGCGTCACCGGCGGCCGCAGAGGGTGGCACGTTTTCAGGATCTGGACATCGCGGCCGAAGCGAGAAAAGAAATGCTCCTGAGAGACGAAGAGGCCGGGGTATTAGGGTCGCCTGTAAAGATCGTATACGGAGGGAATCGAGACTGTTACTCTTGCGGGATTACCCGGGCTCTTTACTGCGGCTCGAGCTTTTCGGATTTGCCTCTGCGCTAGGAACACGATAGAAGAGGGCGAGGACTCGTTGGTTGACTGCGGGAGAGGCTCTGCGGCGCGCGGCAGCAGCTCGTCCGAATTTAATTTCCTCTGTTTTGAATTTGTCGGGCCTCGACCCACCGAAACGCTTCCGTGCACGAGCTGAGAGAGCGCCCGGGTGGTTTATTAAATTTTCAAGCCGATCTCTCGCTAGCAAGTGTCTTGATGAAATATCGAGCAACTCTCTCTCTCTCTCTCCCTCCGCATGGAGCTCGTGAAAATCTTATGATGTATGCTGATGCTCACACGAGTCCGGCAAATTTACTCTGGAGGAGGTATAAGTTTTGTGTGGGTGAGAGATGATACGAATGAAATTTATTATATGAATCCAATATACGGTAATAGGGCCGACGTAACGATAAATCCAAGTCAGTCCGGTGAAGAATGAGCCATTATTACGGCCACAGTTGTCCGCGCGAGCTGACTTATGAGAAAGAGGATGTATGGTCTCTCGTTCGAGGTTGCGGTATCTGTATTGCACTGAAACTTACCCCGCTTTACGTCCCACCACGTGTTCGTGATTTCGACGAATCTGCTCGCGGGCCCGTTTTTGCCGGGCTACCGCGATTTATTCATTCACATGGTTTACTGTCCCCTTTGTGCTGCAATTTCTCTGCTTTTCAAATCTGAAACTGACAACACAATTTTTCTTATGACAAACTTGTTTTTCTCCTCCCTCGTTAGTTTCGCATCATTTATATTCTATTTCATGGATTTTCCACTCGAACCAATGCGAATTTTGTATAATTCATTGATGAATTTGTCGTATGGATTCAAGGCTCTGAACATCATTGAGGATGATTGAGAATGGGGGATGAATCTTGGGAAAATGTATGAGTCTCAAATCAAACTTTTCCCCACTGTAGGTTCCAAATAGAGAAGCCTATCAGAATAAATTCACTTTCATCCTGTAAAAAGTGGGTACTAATGAGAGGAAAATGTCTACATCCCGACAATTCCAGAGATGAGGTCAATCTAGTTTTGGAACAAGAGGAATCCGTAAAAATGCAATGATCATCAACCTGTCTACGAACAAAAAAGTTTGAATTCATAATAAAATTTGCTCTGCATTTTCCAAGATGCTTGAGCATAATCTAAGCTCTCTCGTGAAAAACGTTTTTCCAACGAGATAATTCTTGCATTATTCTGACAGAAACAGATGGTCCCTCGCTCCAAGCATTACGTTTGTAAATTACCTAGCGCTCATGAATTACTGATTACAAACTCATAATTCACAGAGATAGCCATCTCTTTTCCTCATTTTTCAACGATGGATACAACGAACACCATCTGAAATATTCAAAGACACAGCCTCAACGCCGCCAGAAATACCATACCTCTCCGACACACGTAGAAATAAAACGAACGCGGGCGTAATCGTGAAAAGCGATTGAAACGCGTGCGGCTTTGTACTCGAGCCAGAGCATATCCGCAGTGCGCTGCACCACTCGGCTCTCATAAATCAGCTCGAGTGTAACCATACGCAATTGTCGCGATTCATCGCAAGCTCGCGCGCAGACCGTTCGAACACTTACAAATTGATGCCGAACGCATCCGCTCACGAGTCAATCATCGTTTTCCCATTCTACATACCCATCCGCACCCCCATCATAACCCGTCGCTATGAAAACGAGAGAGGGTCAGAATTGCAAAAGCTCTCTGTACGCTGCTGCAAGCTCTGGGCGCATGAAGAATGCATCTCGAAGCTTAAAGCTCGGCAAAACGCGAGCAGCTGAGAGACACGAGGTTGCAAGCTGCTCGGGTATTCAAAGGGCACCGGGCACGACATGGCGCGACATGTTAATGCGAGAGAAGCCAGTTGGCCCGGCCGTGCGTCGCTGCTTCTCCGGAGAGAGCAGCTGCTGCGAGGCTCGTGCTTGCAATGCGTGTGTGCGCGCGGACGTGAGGCCAGAGCAGCCGATGAGCTTCTGCACGAGTTGTAGCTCTCGGAGGCCGGTGGGTCTGATCGTGCGATTTCGCGACTGATGTGGGAGGGTGAGGTTGCTAAATCGCGGGGTTGGAGCTTGTTGAGATTTTTCCTTCCGTTTCGCAGTTCATTGGCGCACATTGAGGGAGCACGGGAGAATCTGCTCCGACTGCCATGATTACTTCATTTCGTTCGGATGAAATATGTATGAGGTCTCGAGAGAGCGCTCGGGACCGCTCTGAAAGTTGAATCGGAGGCAAATTCGTGCTCATTCATATTTATGAGGCAGCCGCACCGTCGCACCAGCCAATCAGGTTACGAAGAACAAATCAATCCGAAACTTCCGAAGGTGGACAGGGAAGACTTCGATGGAACTCGAATGGGGGGAGCTTGCGATATGACGAGAGCTTTGGCGCAGATCCGGCAGTCAACGACCTAGTGACGCGTTCGGAAAGACTCGAGAACGAAACGAGGAGTGCTTGGTCAGGTACGCACGAGTGCCGTAGATTTTTCTTTCAGGATCGTTGGGAGATTGATCCTGTGATCGTTCAAGGTTATAAGATCAATCTGCGGGCGAGCTAAGATGATCGTTCTCAGTCGAGTGGTATTGAATTTTTAAAGAGGCCAAGAGGTTTCCCGCTCACGTCAAGGAACGAGAAGAATTCAAAGACTCCTATGAATATACTTTGCCCCGAGAAACTTGTGAACCGCGTCCAATTTGTGCACGATTATTCAAGTTCCGAACTATTTCCAACTTTTCGCCGTCTTGTATTTGCCGGTGGATGTGTAATTCTCCATTTATGAGGCCAAGGACCTGGTACGAGTATTAGCCGAGATAGGCCAGGGCTTGTATGTGCTTTTGAAACTCTCCCGGCTCTTCGCCCCCTTCCCACGAGCGCAATGTTCATTCACGCTGTATTGAACATAATGAGGTAATAAGAATTTCATGCAGCGGCATGATTTTGATTGCTACGCATTCACGGAATAGTATGATGGAGGCGCCGTTGCCTTTATGGTCGTTGTAGACTCTCAAGAATTCTTGAGAGTAATTCACGCGCATATTTCCGAATGGAATTCTACGTTCGAAATATCCCAAAAATTCACTTGAATTCCTACGCAGAGTTCACGGAAAATCGTGAAAGGGGCTATCTACTCCTCAAACATTTCAGGGTTATCTAACACATAAATCTTAATTCCATCAATAACCAGTGGGTTTTAAGGAATTCGTTTACACTGTTTGTATTGATTTGATACTGCTCCAATACACTCAAATATCATTGAAAACGTGCATTCTTCACATCTCGACTTTGTGTCTGAACATTCTCATGACTGCCTTTCGCTTTCCCTCGAGTACGGATTGAAATATAATTCAACCGATCGACAAAAGTGTTTGTTGCTGAAGATCGTCATTTAGAAATCACATCGTACACAAGACCAGCATAATCTCTCCATCACCTAAATTATTTGGATCTGGAGAATCTCTCCTCGATTGAGCATTGTGTATCGTCCTGTGATTGACGCGATTGTTTCTCAAAAATTCAACTAATCTTCTAGCTACCGTAAACTGGGTCGACTCCGATCACCCCGGGGTGACTTCGACCACTTTTTTTTTGCTCTAACTTTTGACTGGTTTACTTCAAAACATTTTGCAACAGCTCATTCAAAAGATACGGTGTAGAGCTTTCGAGTGAGGTTTTGGAAAATGTTCTAAAATAAACCAGTCGAATGTTAGAGTAGCAAGAACAAGTGGCCAAAGTCAGCCCATGGTGGCCGGAGTCACCAGACTTTATGATACTCAATAAATTTCTCCAATGATGCCTAGCTCACCTATTATGACACGCTTGGTTTAATTAAAAAATAGTCATATTTTTATAGAGACAATTCAGAATCTAAAAATTTCGTAACAAGTAACTGCCGAAAGTTATTTGAACAAAATACTAAATCAATCACATGGTCTCATTCAACATTCTACAGACAGTGGAAAATAGTATATTTCAATAAAAGCGTAATAGTGTATTACGCACCGCTGTGCGTATGGGTACATTTCGGTACGAGGGCTACAAGGCTTTTGTGCCCCAGAAGCACCCTAAAAGAGCTAAGTGTTTATACTATTTTTCTACCTCAGGGCGTGGAAAAAACAAATTCCCCGATTCGGAGCGGGCGGAAAGTTGATGTTTTCCCGCACCTAGGCAGAAATTACTTCTTTTCGCACCCGAGTGATGTGTGTCCGGCCCGAGCAGAAAGCGAGGGTCGAAATCATCACGAGGATGCAAGAAATGAACCTTACACTTGTGTATCC